>CM076580.1:623330146-623641847 GCA_034641835.2 Pinus albicaulis | reverse complement strand
GTATCCTTTAGTGACTGTTTTATTTTCAAAGTACATTTGCAGAGGGAGTTTGCAATGTTGATTGGAGGGTAAGATCTTCAGTGATAGGATCAAATTTTCACTTGGAAGATCCATTAGAGGAGATATACTCATATTGTGCATCATCTTCAACTATCTCCATCTAGTTCCAGTTCTCGAGTTTCCGCTGCTACTGCAACTCCGACATTTCTGCAATTTTTCCATTTTGTATATATTTCAGACAATCCTTCTAAGGATTGTTGTATTATTGTTTTATGGGGTTGATATCTTTCTCCTGCACATTTCTTGAGCCATATATTTTTATATATTTGTATTATTATTCAGTATGTTGCAGTATCTCCGATAAACTATGTAGTCATAGCCTAGGGCATTCTGAGTGTAGCAGTATATTTCACATTTCATGTATATGATCTATTGAGGCTTGTATTGCCAATCCTGAGTGACTCTTTCGTCAAGGAATTGTACTCTCTTGCTACTATATTATAAATTTTTTGGCTACCTACATCTTCATGTATTCAGGCTCATAAAAATAACGTTGTTACTCTATCCCTTGTTCATACATAGATGTAGTCCCTTCATTGGGCACTTTTTCAAGACAACTATGTGTGGGAGGTCTGCTAAACCCACCTAGAGTGATTTGTTTGGAGCCTCCTCTTGAATTTCGGTCATAGATACATTGATCTAAGGGATCCATGTCTTGGTTTCGAATCCTCTAGGAGTCATTCCTGAAAAATGCATTTTTCAGGCATCCCTTGCTCATAGTTCCCATTTTGGGATATTACACCTAGCCTAGCCTAGCTTACCGGGCCTAAAATAGCCTACCCTATACTAATGTAACCTAGCTTATCCTAACCTTGCGTAGCGTAACATACCCAACCGTAGCATAGCCTAACATAGCCAACCCCAACATACCTTACCCTAGCCTAGCCTAGCCTACCCTACCCTAGCCTAACCTATCCTATCCTAACATAGCCTAGCCTAACCTAAAATAACCTAACCTAGGCCTACCTAAACTAACCTAGCCTAACCCTGCCTAACCTAGCTTAACCTAGCCTAGCCTAACCTAGCCTAGCCTAACCTAACCTAACCTAACCTAACCCAGCTTCCAGCTTCCAGTCTAGCGTCGCTAGCCTAGCCTAGTTTGGTTTCCAGCCCTCGGCTAACTCATTTCGCTAGCCTAGCCCAAACTTAACCTAGCCTAGCCTAGCCTATTTTGGCTTAGCCTAACCTCGCCTAACCTAGCCTAGCCTAGCATTGCCTAGCCTAACCTAGCCTAACCTAACATAACCCACCGTAACCTACCCTACCCTACCCTACCCTACCCTACCCTAGCCTGACGTAGCCTAGCCTACCCTAACCTAACATAACCTAACCTAACCTACCTTAACCTAACCGAACTTAACCTAACCTAGCCTAACCTAACCTTACCTAGCCTAGCCTCACCCAACCTTGCCCAACCTAACCTAACCTATCCTAGCCTAACCTAACCTTACATAGCCTAGCGTAGCCCAACCTAGCCTAACCTAAACGAGCCTAGCCTTTTCCACCCTAGCCTAGCCCACCCTAGACCATCCTATCCTAGCCTAGCTTAAGATAGCCTAGCCTATCCTAGTCTAACCTACCTTCCCCTACCCTACCCTACCCTAGCTTAGCTTCCTCTAGCCTAGCCTAGGGTAGCCTACCCTAGACTACCCTACCCTAGCCTAACCTAGCCTAGCCTAAGCTAGCCTAACCTAACCTAAGCTCCCCTAACCTACCCTACCCTTCTCTACCTTAAACTAGCCTAGCCTACCCTAGCCTACCCTAGCCTAACCTATCCTAGCCTAGCCTACCCTATCCTAGCCTAGCCTACACTACCCTGACCCACCATAGCCTAACCTAGCGTAGCCTAACCTACCCTAACGTAGCCTACCCTAGCTTATCCTATTCTAACCTACCCTTACCTACCCTACCCTATCCTACCCTATCCTAGCCTAACCTACCCGAATCTATCCTACCCTATTCTAGCCTACCCTACCCTACCCTATCCTAACCTAGCCTACACTACCCTACCCTAGCCTTGCTTAACCTACCCTATCCTAGCATAGCCTAGCCCAGCCTAACCCTAACCTAACCTATACTATCCTAACCTACGTAGCCTAACCTAACCTAACTTAGCCTAGCCTAATCTAGCCTAAGCTAGCCTAGCCTAGCCTAATGTATCCTAACCTAAACTAAACTAACCTAAACTAACCTATCCTAACCTATCTAGCCTAGCCTACCCTAGCCTAGACTAGCCTAGCCATGCCTAGCCTAACCTAGCCTAGCTTATCTTAGCCTAAACTATCCTAGCCTAATCAATCTCATCCTAACCTAACCTAGCCTATCTTATCCTAGCCTAACCTATCCTAGCCTAGTCTATCCTATCTTATCCTATCATATCCTAACCTAACCTAGCCTAGCCTAGCCTAACCTAACCTAACCTAGCCTAGCCTAGCATAGCCTAACCTAACCTAGCCTAACCTAACTTATCCTAACCTAGCCTATCTTATCGTGCCCCAACCTAGACTAGCCTAATCTATCCTACCCTAACCTAACCTAACCTAGCGTAACCTAGCCTACCCTACTCTAGCCTATCCTATCCTAGCCTATCCTATCCTAACCTAACCTAACCTAACCTAACCTAACCTAACATAGCCTAGCCTAACTGAGCCTAACTTAAGCTAACATAGCCTAGCCTAGCCTAACCTAACCTAACCTAACCTAACCTAGGCTAACCTAGCCTAGCCTAACATACCCTAGCCTAACATAATGTACTCTTACCTAGCCTAGCTTAACATAGTCTGACCTATCCTAGCCTAGCCTATCCTAGCCTAGCCTAAGATACCCTAACCTACCCTATCTTGACCTAACCTAGCCTAACCTAGTCTATCCTATACTATAGTAGCCTAACCTAGCCTCCCCTAGCCTAGCCTAGCTTAACTTAGCCTCCCCTAGCCTAGCTTAACCTACCCTAGTCTAACCTAGCCTACTCTAGCCTACCCTAGCATACACTAGCCTAACCTACTCTAACCTAACCTATCCTAGTCTACTCTAGCCTACCCTAAGCTACTCTTGCCTATTCTAGCCTAACCTAGCCTATTCTAACTTACCTTAGTCTATCCTTTAGTAGCTTAGGCTAGGCTACTCAAGCTTATGGTACTTTACTCTATATCAGAATATTAATGAAGAAATCATTCAAAAAATAAATTAATTAAAAGCTACTAATAAAATTTTAAATATAAGAAAACTTCTTTAAAGTAATTTAAATGTATGAAAATACAATTTAAAATACATTGAATTTAACCAAAGTAATAATGTGAAAATAAAATCTAACATAAATTATAAGACAAATGAAAAACATATTTGTAAATCATAAAAACATAATTGAAAATCATTTTAAGAAATCCAGTAATCTCATCTAAATCATCTAATCTCATAGAGTAAGAAATTAAAAGAAGGCCCAAACTCTATCCTGATTAAAAAAATCCCAAACCCTATCAATCGAATCTTTTAATAACATGGTTAATCCTACAATTAACCTCATAAATCTATACATCAATGGAAAAAAAAAATAGAAAACTATACATCAATGGAAAAAAATAAATAGAGATCATGTTTGTGTGCTACCAGAATTCTTAGAAATTTATCATAAAAATATGCAATATAAATGAATATTTCGCACTTGGAAGAAATCCAAAAATTGCATCCTACTCGAAAACGAATCGAAACAGAGAAAAAGAATCAAATCAAAGAGCCATAGAGAACCTGATAAATAGATTTGCATCGGTGGAAGCAGCGCAGCTCGATTTCGATGTCGCGTACGAAAGGCATATACAGTCGATACTTTGCCTCCGCAAATTCCCAATGCAAGCATCACCGCCTGCATTCCATAGGAGTAATGGAACATGGGGACTTCGAGCGCCGCGCTTCATTTGTCCAGATTCTTTCTGGTGGATTCTTCGTGACAACAGTGAAAGCATACTACTCCATATTGCACACATCCATATCCCACACATCCATAAGAGATTTGATTTGATAGATCTAACAAAGAAATATCTAAATTATAACCAAGAAATTTGAGACAAAGAGATTACAACTGGCTGAAATGAATTAAAAAGAAACTATGGCGAGCCCAGGAAACCATAAAGAAAATGGAATAATAGAACTGCGATGAATAAACTGGGTTTTACTAATAAAACTGAGATGAATAGATTGGGTTTAGACACCGAAAATAGAGTTGTAATAAAAAAAAATAGGTGCTATTACTAACACCGTATTAATCCAAAAATTATAAAACCACTTGAAAATGAAGAAAAGACTACATATAATTCATTAAAAAGGGTTTACTTCAAGAAATACAAAATGAAGAGGCAGAAACTTACCTTTCCTGTCTAGACGGAACTAGGTTTCTTTAGAGCCTTATTTACATCCAATGATCCAATTTGTTGTAATCTTATCTTGTCGTGGGAGACCCTGCATATTGAATTGGACAGACATCAGCTTAAAAGAAAGCAATTAAAAGCAGGTGCAAACCTTATCCTGATTAAAAGAAGGTGCAAACCCTATCAATCAAATCTTTTAATAATATGATTAATTCGAAAATTAATCTCTTAAAACTATACATTAATGGAAACAAGAATAAAGATCATGTTTGTGTGCTACCATATTTCTTAGAAATTGATCATAAAAATATGCAATATAAATGAATATTTCACACCTCCCAGAAATCCAAAAATGGCACCTACTAGAAAACGAATCGAATCAAAGAGCCAGAGAGAACCTCATAAATAGATTTACACCAGTGGAAGCAGCTCGATGTCGGCCTCACATAGAAAAGGTATATACAATCGATACTTTGCCTCCACAAATCCCCGCGCTGCATTCCACAGGAGTAATGGAACATGGGCACTTCTGGTGGATTATTTGTGACAACAGTCAAAGCATACTATTCCATATTGCATGCATCCATAAGATGATTAGATTGATGTGGTGAGTGCCAATGGCCAGATCCTCTTCCCAGCACCGAAGGGAATGATCTTAATTCTATTCACTCTCGTAATGTCAACGTCCTTCTCATTAGTCCAGGAAGCGCTGGGGTCGAAACTCCCCATCCCCACACTGTAGAACTCCACGTTGGTCTTCGCGGGGATGTAGTCACAGTGTGACATGAAACATTTGCAGGCTCTCCTTCACCAAGTAGGGGAGGATGCATTTGCACGGTCTCCTTCACCAAGTCGTTTAAAAAAAACGTTATTTCTGTGTCCAGCTTTGAAGAGGAGAATCAAAAGTAATTTAACTTGTGAACATCATAATCAAAATCCTCATTATATAACTCTGGCTCGCAGCTTTTTTAATCAACGGCTAATTTGTGAGTGGTTGTGCCTCGTCCTCCCTAGCCGTTTGGTTTCTAGCCGTTTGAAGGGATAGCAGCACATCATTTCTACCTGTTTGGATTTTTCGTTCATTGTTAAAAGGAATATAACAATCCACTTTCTAATATTGTTTTCATAACTACATTCTATCCACTTACATGGTCATCAACATTCATTATGGTGATGGGATAAGGAAGGTAGTTATTATGAAGTCACGGAACAAACCATAAAATTTTCCATCTCAATAATGTGAGCTTGCTTAGGGCTATTTTTAGAATATAAAAGAATTATTAAAAAATTATAATATTTATATTAAAATTATAATATTTCAATTAAAAGATAATGGTAAGAGTTGTTGCATGTGTTGATAGGGACACAAGAATAAAGTTATTGAAATGTAAAATAGCATTACATTGTACTTAAGCATAATAGATTTAATAATATTACAATTTTATCATTTAGTTCTAATTAAAATATATTTGTTTTAAATAATATATCAACTTTTTAGTTTAAATATTATAAAAACAAACTAATATGGTCATTAAATTTAATACAAATTGGATTAAAATAGTAAGTCTAAGGTTATATTAATTATGGATAGAAAAGAAAATTAAAATAATAAGACCTAAGTTTAATAGATTATGGACCATAGATAGTAAGGATTATGTATGATATGTATTTGTTATAACTATCTTATTACTAAAACAAAGTACCTCCAATTGTGTTAGGAATGGTTTTATATAGCTTACTATATGAAAATTTGTGTCACAACATTGTATGATAATATTGTGAATTTTTAAGGAATTTTTATTTGATTGCCCAAAATGGGTGTACAAATTTTGAACCTCCACTCTCTTAATTGGGATCAGCCACTAGCTTAAAAGGTACTACCCCAATAAAAACACCTAACATATGCAGCACAAAAGTGGAAATAGACATTTTAGTGACCAATGGATTAAAAGTGGACATAATGTTATTCCAAATATAAGATAATCTCTATTATATGATATTTTTTTATGTTAAAAAAAATATAATAGAAGTGAAGCCGTTTTACATAGACCTCCATAAATACTAGGTGGCCTTGACATCAAAAGTCACCAGGTTTAGCTAATATTATCCTCCAAATTCCAAAATTGTGAACCTAATATGAATTCAGATATATTTAATTTAATTTTCCATAAACGTCAATCTATAATGAAATCCATATATGAATGGAAGAAAAACTATGAAGAGCGGTTGAAGTTCAACAGAATTTGACCCACAATTTTTTTTTTTTTTTAATTAAAAAGAGGGTGAAGCTTAGTGATATTTGAGACCTCTTTGTTAGCTTTTGAAGAACTCCATACTCACTCATTGTAATGACCTTGACAATGTTATTTTAGTGACATCACCATGAGTCCTTGATTGGTTCCATAACACTAAAATCGGTACAACGTATAGATACAATTTAATTTAATAATTTCAATATGAATTAATTTTTGTATAAACATAAATATTAATTTTTAAATATTTTTAGTCTAATTTAATTATGGTTTACATTATATAAATCAAATTAATTAATTCTTTTATTATTATTAAAATATTTAAATAATAATTTTTTTTTTTATAAATAAGAATAATATTTAAAAAAATCATAATTTTATAATAACTTATTATTTTTATTATGTTTTGAAGTTTTTAAAATCCTACCAAATTATTATTAAAATTAGATGATCTAGATTACAAGTGATATTTTTATCATATGTTTAGGGAGAATACATAATTTCATCTCACACATACACACACACACACATATATTCTCAAACTTGAACACTAACATGAATTAGGTGACTTAGTTGACAACTACTTGCTATCCATGAGTGAGTTTAGTTTTATGCAAGAACATAACAAGCTTGTAAACATAATAAAAGAAATCAAAATCAGTCATGAATAACAATGAATATATTTTTTATGTGGATACTATGGAATTTAAAGTGAAACAAAGAACTAGATTGTGGTCAAACTATTATGGAATACCTTTGTGTGTGTTTAAGCTTATGTTTGACTCAAAGAATATATAGTGTGTGAGAATAATGCATTTTTATATAAAAAAATGGGATATACAAGGTTCATATGAACTTTATGATGTGAAAGAGTGGAACATAAAGTTGTAGTGGTCAATTCCTACACATTAGTTAAACACCAATTAAATATTTATCAAAATTTGACTTATATAAGCCCAATAATAAGATTAGGAGAATCAATTTAAAAATATTAGAGTTTTTCACACATAGACATGGATACTAGTAATCATCCATTAAATAATTAAAGTTGAAAATGAAAACTATATTTAATCATAGCTTTTATAATCATTACACGGAGAGGCCCTCTACAACCCAATATTGAGTAGATGTGTAGACATTGCATCTTACATGCTAGAAGCTAGATGTAAATATTTTTTAATTTCAATTTTTTTTTTATTGTAATTTTGTTTCTAATTAATAAAATTACTAACATTTCTTTTAGATAAAATAAAATCGTATCCCATTAAAATATATAACATATAGATAGTAGTTATAAATTAACATATATTTTACCCTATAAATTAAAATGTCACATCTTCTCTTCATATATCACACATTATTTTGTTTTTTTAACTTCCTTACTAATCATTTGTATATGTTATTGCATGGCATATAATTCCTATATTTTCTTATTGTATTTGGTAAATAGTTGATCTTGATGAATTATATCTATGCACTTTTTTTTTTCTCGGTAAAACTAAATCTATTTATAAAACATAATAGTACAAAACTGCGCTAGTTTCGGTTGTGTGAGCCTGAGAACTGGGCTTGATGTCCAAGCTTAACCTTAGCAACTGAACTTCCCAGAGTGGGAAACCAGTTCTTTTAAAATAAATTCCACCGCCCTTAGAAGGGAAACCAGTAAAATAGTAAAAGTACTGTGATACAACAAGAGACAGTAAACTGGAATAGCCTATATCTTTTACAGCTGAATATAAACTCAAAAAACCGAAAAGTTCTTCCATGAGGTCGAAAATTTATACCAAAGCACGCTGAGGGGGATCAAAATCACCGTTCAGGAGTAGGGGACTCCAGTTCTTCCACGATCCTGGAACCAAACTCAGCTTCTCCATCATCGTTGTCCTTCTCTGACGCGCCACTCTTGCTGAAGAAGTCCACCTGCAAATTTTCCATTCTAAGAATGGAATGACCAATGCTGACTGGCTCAACAGGGGCTGGAATGTCAATATTTGCATGTGAGGGCTAAGGGTTAGGCAGAATAGGGGCAGGGCGGGGCATTGAAGCTGGAGCTGGGATAGGGGATTCTTCACAAACAGTAACAGTGATGAAAGCAGTGAGAACAGGCATGTTTGAGGAGCAATTGAAGCGAAATTCTGCCCTTTTTGAAGACTGGAAAAAGGCTGGGTTGGTGGACAAATTAGAAGCAGGGGAGCCAGGCTGAGAGACAGGCGGAGGAGGCTATGAAGGTGGAACAAAGTGAGTGATTCCAGGAGGGTAGGAGATGCCTCTCTGATGCCCAAAATCCAAATGCAAACTCCAATCTACGTCCTCCTTAGAAGATGCCGAGGGCGAGCTAATGGAAGGGCGAGGGCGGGAAGAGCGCCCTCTGCTCGTTCTGTGCCTGCAACGCATTCTCTGCCTGAGCCGAGGCATCAAAGCCGCATGAAGCCAGGAGTTCTTGGGGCAGAAGGTGCAGTCAGGATGCAACGAAGATCTCTGAAAATCAGCTGCGTGAGAAGGCAAACAGAAATTGAGATGACAGTAGCTGGTCTGGGTGAAGTGGAAACCTGGAAGAGTTTCCAAGCATTCCAGGATGGAGCAACGTCGACCTGTTTGGGTGCGTTCACTTGGAACAGTGCAAGTAGGGGACCAACTACCACAAACGGGAGAAGGATGACTACAAAAAACACAATGAGAAGACGAATTATCCAGAATGAAATCCATAGCCAAATGAACCAGTAAGACGAGGTAAATGATAGGCGCGGTGAACGGTGTTAAAGCAGAACAGGTTGGCGAAGTTAAAGTGTGAGTAATGGCACTGTAGGGGGCCATATGGCCACAACAAGCGAGCTCCCTCGGGATCCACCAAGGGGCGGAGGTCCCATCACTTCGAGCCATCATCCGCATCCGAAGTATATCTATGCACTTATTACCTAATGTTTCATGCATGTTTAATTTCCCCTATGATTATAATTGGATCATTTTCAGAATTACTATATGGAAGAATCATCTCCCTAGATTAATCTTATAACATTTAAACCTAACTATCCAACCCCCATTTCTTATTTATTTCCCCAAGTAATATGGTAATTTATTAATTCCTATACCATTAGGTCATATCACATAAATTATGTATGGTAACTCGCCACATGACAAGTACATTACCCCTAATGCATCCATGCGGCCAACGCTATCCCATCTAATGAGCGAATGATAACACATGATGAGCACAAGGTATGGTATGACTACGTGAAGGGTGTAGATTCATTGTCCCCATGTAATGGTTCTTATCTTTCCACCCAAACCTTAAGCTTGTATAGACATTTCCTGTGAACTAATCGACTTTTTTCTCTCCTGTGATTGGAAACTAGTAATAGCCACAAATCTACCAACACTATTTTTACAGCCCAACAATAGTGCACTATTTATGGAGCCCAGGTATTATGGTTCAATAGACTATTTCATGTTTTTTTCATTTTCCACAATAAGGGTTCTACACTTGGTCGTTTTGTAAATTTAAATTTTCTAAGAGTGGTTATTATCACTTTGAAATTCGGTTCCTTGGTTTTCCATATCCTCCTAAAGATGTGAAATTATTGTCATCAACACTCAGTTTCTAATGTATAGGTTAACAGGTCGATGTGTCTTTTTGGGTTCATTGGTTCATCTCCAACAACCATGGCTACATAAGGTGACGAATTCACTTCTTCCCTCTTCGTATGTACTAGTGAGTTACTAAATGAATTTTTATGCCTATTCTGCTTTAAATTTCCATTAGAACAATATTTACTCTTACAAGCACCAGGGTTTTATATATGCCAAAGGAAAATTCCGCAAAGTTCAATTCTTTCCTGATAACAATTTTACTCAGCCTTGCAGGGTGTCTCTATAGCCATAAGACCCAATCACCACACAAAGTCATCAATCCTTTGTTTTACTTTACTTTCTTAGGTAATTTAATGGCTCTTCCTACTGCATGTATGCGCGTATGGTTGTTTTTTGTTACATATTCTTTTGGATATGGTTTTCCTACCTCAGAGCTAACTTATATTCCATTTTCAGCAACATGGTGAAGAACGCAAGCTCCATTGACATATACTTGGGTAATATAAATGGGAATTCCCTGGATAATTATTTGTAATGCATATTATTTTTTTTTCTCCAACATCACTCTCGTTGGTTGATTGTGAGATCTACTTTGTAGGTACACACGCTACCCTTAAACCCTGTCTCAGACTATGGAGGTTTTGGACCCATCTTCAACTGACTTGACATAGAGTTGTTCAAGTCGATTATTTTAGTACTTCTCCTCAAGTTTCACCTTCCAACACTTGAGTTTTTCAAGTTTCCTGTCACACCTCCAATTTCAATAATTTTTTTTTTTTCTAATATCTCAGTTACGATTTTTCTCCCATGATAATGTCCTAACAACATTCAATACTTCCTCATGTGTACCCTAAAACCCATTATATAAAGTTCCATAAAATAAGGTGTTCTGAATCTAATACCCATCAAGAACAACTGTTCCATGACAGTTGTTCCAGGTATATATTTATCCCTCACTGGTTCCATATATAACTTCATAGTAGCTGTTCCACACATATATATATATATATATATATATATATATATATATATATATATATATATATATATATATATATATATATATATATAAATATATATATATATATATATATATATATATATATAGCACGTATATATTAATAACCACCTACTCCATATAAATATATTGATATATAATAAAATTCCAGAACAGCTGTTCCATAACAACTATTCCATATATTTATTTATTTATTACATATATATAGAGCCTTGATTTCTCACTTGTTTGCGCATATATGGGCATATAACTCAACGATAGAGATATATCATTACCTATCCCTTGGAACCCACTTATCGATTTCATGCATATCTCTCGCATCCCTATATATATATAGATGGCACACCTCTGGTTATTATCGTTGAATACCTATATGAGTATATATATATCTCACCACATATATATATAGCGCTACTTAAATAAACATACCCCGTACATCGAAGTATATATATATATATTACTACCAAATCGACACATTGAACTATCAATTTTGTATATAATTACCATGAGACGTTCTCATAATTGAGTAGGATGATGAATTTAAAGTGTTGTGTCCATTGGGATACATAGCAGAGCCTCGGCCAGTGGGAGTGCCACGTCAACGCGTTGCTTGCGGGGTTTGACTGTGGTGCGACTATGTTTCACGCGCCGTCGACCTTGCTCCTTCCGGGTATACCTAAACCCTACCACTGACACTCGGCGACGGTATTTTATTTTATTTTATTTTTATAATTTGTCGCGTTAATACTCGATGTACAATCGTATGCACCTTACCGTCTGCTACGCTTCTTACATCTATGTGGCTGATGTTTATTGCGTAAATTTTCATAGTTCTGGTTTAACGTGTGAGATCTCATTTTGGTATTTGATGGTTTGTTGAGCAGAGACGGCGGCTCACGCAAAGAATTGAGTACTTGACGCTGACAATTACAGATTCCTACCCTAGCCCCTATACTACGTGTAACGTTTTCGGTTGCACTCCTGCTTGGCCCAGTACCATGCGGCCCGCCTGCTGCAGCTCAGTACCTATTTTGAAATGTTTTTACATAACCGGGTACCACGAGGTCAATACAGCCGGGTTGTTCTTCAAATCGTTGTTGGGATTCTCTGATGTCTAGGGTAACGCGCTTAGGGTTCCCATCCTCTTACCTAGTACCTCGGCTGCGTTCCCAAGCTTCTCCCTCGGCCAGCGATTGGTTTATTTATCGAGTTTCGGGTATCGTTCGATACCATTTGGGTGAGGATCGATGGGGATTTCCACCTATTCCCCTGAGGGAGCGACTCTTTCCAGGGAGATATCTGATATAGGAGTACTAGGTCAGTGGAAGGGTATGAGAGTTGGTGCGTAACGTTTTTTTTCTTCTTTACATTCTGTAACTGATTCTGATGTTTGTGGTTTTTTTTTTTTTTATAACGCTGTATCTGAATCGTCGATGAATCGTTTGTGCAGAGGGTGTAGGTGATGGGGGTTTTTGGCTGCACTCAGTATGCATCGCAACTGACCAAAAGCCCTTAACCAATTTTCTCTTAGATCGATGTCAGATCTCCATTGTCTGGCTGCAGCGCTACAGTTTTATATTGTAACTTGTTTTTACGCATTCATTTTATTGGTATCTGTTGTTCGAAATCGGTTGTTGTTCTAGAGCTTATTTCCTGGTGACATGTATGAAATTTGTTAACCTGGCTAAGTCAAAACCCTCCCCTTCGGGCCATTCGACTCCAACGGTGTCGTCTCATTCCACTGTACAGGTGCTATTGACTCCACAACCCTGCTGGAGGAAGAGCCGAACTCTTCTGTGGGTAACCTTCTTCCCTTAACACGATTTCGTCTCATTTTTTTTTTCAGTTGTTTTGAAAGGATAGTAGTCTCTTCCATATAATCGAATATGGCAGCCCGCCTGGACGACGATGTCGTCCCGGAATACTCGCACCCGAATGATTAATCGCTCATTGTTATCTATGTGTCAATTTATCGTGTTAAATGTTTATAGGCACTTAGCTACGCGGTCTGTCTTATGTTGTATGGCCACGTCGGTGGCCTTTTTCTGTTTAATATGTGATTGTTCAGATACTAATGGATATCCATATGGTAGGTATATAATAGGAATTTCTCTGCTGGTTTCGAGTTATACATGAAACATAAACTCTTGGTTCCAACCTGTGAACTCCGTATCGTATTTAAACAAAACCCTAAAGTGCCGCTATTAGCTGTTACATTCTACAGTATTAGAGTGAACGAGCATACGACATAAGAAATGGTCATTAGGGTTGTAACATGAGCATTCAATTTATCTCTCGGCACTCATATTTTTTCTCTATTTTACTCATATATGTGATGTATTGCAAGCAATGTTGGATCGAGCTATTTTTTTTCTCTCGGTGTATATATGGAATATGGAAACGAGACTTGTTAGCTCTCGGCATTTTCATAATTGAACTCTGAGATAATCCACACGCATTAATATAGTTGACTATACGCTGGATTTCAAGGCCATAGGGCTCATGCATGTATTCTATTTAACGTAACTGATTTGTAGTTGTATCTTCTTGTTGACATATATCGTTCATAACTATAGGACTCATGTTTTTTTTCGATATTAAAGGACTTAATTGGGTCTGCTCTTGACCCTTATTAATATCTATATATATTCTCACCATACTATATGTTGCCAAGGGGTGAATGTCAAAGAGTCGTTCGTTTCACCCACTGCACGTACACTTTAATTTTACTGTGTATATATATACCTGTATTGTTATTCTTTTTATTTCGTGGCTCAGGTGTTCTATTTATTTATTTATTTTTTCTTTATGTGTACTTAGATGTATTCAGTAGCACTTGAATAGATGTCTACATAGATTTATGACAACTTTAAGTCTTTCGTAGCTGTAGTACATGGTTCTGAAATTAAAGGCAGATTTGGAAGTGATATCTATACACTTAGAACCATTATAAAAATCCTACAAAGTAGAGTTTTTTTTTTTTTTTTTTTTTACAGTTTCGAATGTCATATTCTAATGTTCTTACTTTCTTCTTTTTAGATTTGTACCATTGAACTTTTAGTTCTGCTATAATGTTTCTCTAGCATACACATAAACATATAATATCACTTTTGTGTCTACAAGGAATAAAACAATAATTACTCATCTGTAGAGACTAAGTAACTTCAGATTTAAACCGACATTGGTTTAGAGTTTCTGGAGTTTCTACTCTACTGATTTTTGGTCTACAACTAAACAGAATCTGGAAGGTGAATGCCTTATGATGGATTCTGTTAAATGTAGTACTAACATTAATCACAACATTTAATTTATTTTTATATATGTAGCCAATTCATACCATCAGAAAGTAGAATAACAAAAATTTCAGAACATACCACAATCTGCAACTGACCAACCTCCCAACCTTAGAGTCATCTTCGTCTCCCAGGACTCACCCCCGAGCAGAGATCACCTCCTAGCACAGATCAACCCCTGATCTGCCTAGGAGCAGCTTATTTAAGCTCATATTTCCCCAAAGCATGTTTCTAATTCTGCGTCCAGAATAGCAGGATGCTTTCTTTCCTGTTTAGCCTAGGCTTCCCATTTTGGGATTCTTTAAAGTTGTTTTATGCTTTTCCTCAGCTTTTCCAGCTTTTTCTCACCTCTTCCCAACTACTCCTCTTCATTGGGGAAATTTAGATTCCTCCTCAAATCTAAATTAATTTCTTTCAAGGATTTTTGAAAGATTTTTGGGGATTTGTTGCCTTATCCATCCTCATGGATTTGGAAAGTGATCTCTAATTCTCATCTTGGTCAAAATGCACAATCATTTTATTTATTTCCTCAAATAAAATATGCAATTACATTCACACCATACTTATCCCTTGGGGTCCACACCCTTAGGATTTAAAGTTCAAATGTCTAACTTTAAAAATTCAACACACAAATTGGGGGTATTACATATTCCCCCTCTGAAAATAAACACCGTCCTCGGTGTTGCTATTCAACTACTAGAGTTCATTTAAACAAAAATGGATATTTTCCATCATTTCGGCTTCCCTTTCCCAGGTAGCTTCTTCAGCAGTAAAGTGCTTCCACTGCACCTTTACTCTGGCCACTGTTCTGTTTCTCAATTCAATTTCTTTCCGCTCCAATATTTGAAGCGGTTCTGGCAGAAACTCCCCTTCTGGTTCCACCTGTACAACATTCCAATCAACTATGTGAGAAGCATCATGCACATATCTTTTTAACAATGAAACATGGAATACATTATGCACTCTAACATGGGGTGGTAAGGCCAGCTTGTAAGCCACTGGTCCCACCCTTTCTAACACTTCAAATGGCCCACAATATCTAGGGGCCAGCTTTGCACAACTTCCAGCATAAAGTGTGCTCTTTTGGGTTTTATGCGTAAATATACATGACACATGATCCTCTACTTTGAATTCCTATGGCACCTTTTTTCTTATCAAAGATAGCTTTTCTAGCGATCTCATGCTGCCTTAATATTTCTTTGTATCTCTGCTTGACAATTATTTCCATCTCTTGTAAGGTATCCGGTCCCAACCACCAATTTATCCTCCGGTCACCCAGCTCAAGGGAGTCCGACACTTCCTCCAATAGAGTGCCTCAAACAGACTCATCTTAATAGAGGTGTAACACCTCTCGTCTGGAAGAATTTTTTTTTTTTTTTTTATTATAAAAGACTACATATTCCGTTCTATTACTAGCATTACACCAGCCTTCCTTCTAAAATACATACTACAATTATGTTTATATACCCCATATATACTACTTACATTTCAAGCCTTTGGCAACTTGACTTTAATGTCATGTATGCCTATATAGATAGCTCCCATATAATTTTATATCCTATATATATAAATCTTATATAAATATATAATTTCAAACCCCTTTTTTTTTTCATAATTAATTTGGAATATATATATATATATATATATATAGCCATGGCAAATAATCGATGAGCCTATCGATTGATATAGGCATAACATACCTATGTCCATCTAAAATCGATAACATTTCTAAACCCCTTCCACATATAATCGGTATAAGGGTAAGACTATATGAATAATTAATGTAACTTAACCTTTATCCCATTAAACTTTTGTTTTATTGGTCATTACGTATATAATTGATCTGCATGCTAATTATTGTGATGGCGCAATTATATTACTCACTAGATATAGATAGTAACCCTACATGCTCGTTAACCTGGCGCCGTGTATGGTTTTTCCCACCTACCTTAACTCCGGTATTGGTTGCTTTCGACCGGGTGAGTCCGCCGCTATTATCCCTCGTGTGAGGCTAACACGGCTTTCATATGACTCTGGTTCTAACCAAAACCCTAGCCGGTGCCACAACGCACACTATGCCGGTTTTTTTTTCTTGCAGGTACTAACGATCTCGGTTTCAGATCTTGTTGTGCAGATGGCGGTTTCTCGCCACAACTGTGTGGCGTGTTCACGGGGATCAGATTCCGTGTTGTATTTCCAGTTCATAATGGTGACCTCTCTTTTCAACCCTGGCATCTCGGTTACAGTACTGAGGTCGCGCTCCTCCTACAGCTGGAGAAGGACAAGAGGAGGGTCCTTTCACTGCGTAACCTCTCCTGAACTCGCAACCAGCTCGCATTCCAGGTACTACACAGGATTAAAATAATATTCATTGACAGAAGGGTACTCCCGTTGCTGTACAACGTGGATCCTTGAGATCCCCTTCGGGATTTCGAAAACTCGCGCTCGCCTGATCCCATTCTGGAACTTGCTGCCTCAGGTACGTTGAGTTATCTATTCCTAGGGTTTTTGTTTCTCTTACAGAGTTACAAGTTCCTCGAACTTGCGTCCGTTCGGGTCTCCTACGCTCGCTTGTTAATGTAGTTTATTTTTTGTTCTCAGAACATATGCTCTCGTGGTGTTTATGTCTCAAGGCTTCCTCTATCCTAGCTCATGGAAAGTGCTATAGGGAGTTTATTGATCTTGTTCTGAGTCTAGATATTTGTTCCTACTTCTCTACTCGTGCTGGGGTTCGGCTTCTAGCCACAATAGAGCTCGGTTTGTTTTCCCTCTTGTTTTACCAGTCTACTGTCATATGTTTTATGTTGTCGAAACGGAATCCCTCCTGACTGAAACGCAGAACCCACGGAACAGTTCGCTCACCATTTTTTTTCTGAGAAACTGACGCATGACTCGCATTTTTCTTTATAAATATCCTCCCTGCCCTAAGAGGATTTAACGCGGTGCCTTCCGTCAGTGTGATACCCATGACGGGTTCTGTACCGCGTGTAGATAATGCGTCGTTTCGGTATGATTTTAACAGGTGCTATTTCCGCATGTCAAAAAGTCCACCTATACTGTGCAGAACTAATTCACCGGCGGAATCCGATGGGCGTCTCTTCATGACTACCCACTTTCTCTCCGGGTAATTATTGGAATAGTAGGGAAAGTCTCCACACTGGTTGTAATCATCGTGCACCGAACTGTTATTTTTCCGCTTTCTGTTTGAGTTTGACCTTTCACTTCTGTTCGTTTATTATTGAATGTGAAATGTTATCCAGCAACCGTGGTGTATAGTTGTTGGATTATTCCGATTGACTTGTCACACATAAGTCGTTGACACAGTTTCATATTTCTCGGCGCATAGTTTTAATTTTGCCGTAGGTTTATTTCATTTTTATGCTATATGGTCGTATGTCTATCGTTGATTCATGTTCCATTCTTAACGTATAGGGTTTATCTATAGGAATTGTATTTATATCGAGCTTATTACCCTATGCCATTCATGTATATAGGTATTTAACTCATTCGTGATCGATGGTAACCATAGGCATGATGTTTAGTGGAGTAATGCTAGAAGCTTTGTCGATATATATATATATTAAATCCTTCTCTTGTTCATTGCACATATTATATCTATATGTTCGGAGTTTAATATAAGTCAAGCATAAAGAAGGTTTATTACCCTAAGGTTTATTTCGGTGTGTAGAGAGGAAATTAAAAGATCAAAATACTCTAGAGATAATTATAAATACTATGCTCTTCTAAGGTATAGATTTATTCCGTGAAGTCATAATGACTCCAAATACCTTTTAGAGTTTTTTTTTCTTATACTTTCAAATTTTCATTTAAGGTACATCTCTATGTATTCAAGAAAGCTTTACTATAAGACCTGGATTGTCAATTAAGTCCTTTGCTGTATTACTTAGTTCTGATGAGTGAAAAATGGTTTTGGGAAGGCAATATCTACCCTTATAATTTCTATCAAAATCATAGAGTAAAATTTATAAATTTTCTAGCAATATTTCGAATAACCAATACTAACATCTCACTTGCTTCTTTTTAGATTCGATTCCTTGTAACTTTAGTTCTATTATATTGTTTCCCTAACATACTTCTGAGCACATATAGTCACATGGTTGCTTATAAATATGGATTCAATAGTCATTATGTCCTATAATTCAATTATAGCTTTAGTTTGTGACTATAAGGCTTAAATCAGGAATTTGAGATATATTTCAAATCTTAATGTACCCTATACTTGCTATGCATGGTATATTCTTCTGGGAATTAGAATATCTTTTCAAGCTATGAAATGTTAACATGTCAAAGCAGACATCTTTGCTTTTCTTCCAGGATATCTCTAGATTGATTAATGTACCTATGAGTATAAAATTTCACAGTTATATACATATATGAGGTAGGAAATATTCACTTTTCTGGCATGATTTCCAATGTCCAAGTTCATTTTATTTACTTTCAGCAGTTGATATTTGTACCAGACAGCTCTAGTATTGCTATATTGTTCCTCTAGCAGAATTCATACGTATAATATCACAACTGTGCCTACCATGCATAAGAAATATTTAATCATCTGTAGGGCTTAAGTAACTTCAGATTTAAACCTCCCTTGGTTTAGAGATTCTGGAGTTTCTGCCCTAGGGATTTTCTGGTCTACAACTAAACAACCGGAGGGTGATTACCCTAAGATGGACACCGTTAAATGTAGCTAACATCAATCACACAATTAATTAAAATTTTTATATGTAGCCAATTCATACCATAGAAAAAATACCAACAAAATTTCGCGAACATACCACCTGTCCTCTTCGCAAATGACCAACCTCCCAACCTTAGAATCCTCTTTATCTCCCAGGATTCACCCCCAAGAAGAGATCACTTCCTAGCACTGATCCACCCCTGATCAACCTAGGAGCAGCTTATTTAAGCTCATAATTCCCCAAAGCATGTTTCTAATTCTGCGTCCAGAATAGCAGGATGCTTTCTTTCCTGTTTAGCCTAGGCTTCCCATCTTGGGATTCTTTAAAGCTGCTTTAAGCTTTTCCTCAGCTTTTCCAGCTTTTTCTCACCTCTTCCCAACTACTCCTCTTCATTGGGGAAATTTAGATTCCTCCTCAAATATAAATAAATTTCTTTCAAGGATTTTTGAAAGATTTTTGGGGATTTGTTGCCTTATCCATCCTCATGGATTTGGCAAGTGATCTCAAATTCTCTTTTTGGTCAAAATGCACAATCATTTTATTTATTTCCTCAAATAAAATATGCAAATACATTCACACCATACTCATCCCTTGGGTCCACCCCCTTAGGATTAAAGTTCAAATTTCTAACTTTAAAAAATTCAACACACAAATTGGGGGTGTTACATATTCCCCCTCTGAAAATAAACACCGTCCTCGGTGTTCTTATTCAACTACTAGAGTTCATTTAAACGAAAATGGATATTGCTCCATCATTCAGCTTCCCTTTCCCAGGTGGCTTCTTCAGCAGTAAAGTGCTTCCACTGCACTTTTACTCTGGCCACTGTTCTATTTCTCAATTCAATTTCTTCCCGCTCCAATATTTGAAGCGGTTCTGGCAGAAATTCCCCTTCTGGTTCCACGTGTACAACATTCCAATCAACTATGTGAGAAGCATCATGCACATATCTTTTTAATAATGAAACATGAAATACATTATGCACTCTAACATGGGGTGGTAAGGCCAGCTTGTAAGCCACTGGTCCCACCCTTTCTAACACCTCAAAAGGCCCACAATATCTAGGAGCCAGTTTTGCAAAACTTTCTGCATAAAGTGTGCTCTTTTTGGGTTTGATGCGCAAATACACATGATCCCCCACTTTAAATTCTCGGTGCACCCTTTTCTTATCAGCATAGCTTTTCTGTCGGTCTTGTGCTACCTTGATATTCCTTTGTATCTGTTTGATAATTCTTTCCATCTCTTGTAGTGCATCTGGTCCCAACACCAGTTTATCCTCTGGTTGACTCCAGCTCAAAGGAGTACGACACCTTCTCCGATAAAGTGCCTCAAACGGACTCATCTTAATAGAGGATTGGTAGCTATTATTATAGGCAAACTCAGCTAAATGCAGATACTCTTCCCATTTTGATGGCCTATCCATCACGTACATTCTCAGCATATCCTCTAAAATTTGATTTGTTCTTTCTGTTTGCCCATCAGTTTGAGGGTGATAGGCAGTACTAAAATTCAGCTTAGTACCCATCCCTCCAAATAATCCTCTCCAAAATGCTGCTGTAAACTTAGCATCTCGATCTGAAACAATTACTTTAGGAACTCCATGAAGCCTTACTATCTCTTTTAGGAAAACATTTGCTACTAGAGCTGTTCCGAAATTAGATTTCACTGGTATAAAGTGAGCAGCTTTGGTTAGAGTGTCTACTACTACCATTACAGAATCATGTTGATATTTGGTTTTAGGTAGTCCTGTTATAAAATCCATGGAAACTATGTCCCATTTCCATTCTGCAATTGGCAAAGGGTTTAGAAGACCTGCTGGATGTTGATGCTCAACTTTGACCAGTTGACATTCCATACACCTACTTAGATACTCTGCCACATCTCTCTTCATTCCTGGCCAGAACAGCTTCTTTTTCAAGGCTGTTAACATCTTCTGGTATCCTGGATGTCCTGCATAAGGCTGTTTGTGATACTCATCTAGAATTTCTCTTTTCAATGACTCTATATTTGGAATATACAACCTGTTTTTGTAATAGAGCAGCCCTTTTTGGTTTTTAGTGAAATCAGTTTTATCCCTTGTCTGTAGTTTCACCAATAGTGCTTCATAGTTGGGATCTTGAGTTGCTGCTTTTCCCACCAATTCCTCTACTTCCAGATGGGCACTACTCCCCATGCTGTTTAAATTTTGACAAGCATTTCGACTTAATGCATCAGCAACTTTATTCTCCTTCCCCTTGATATGCTTTATGTCCATATCAAATTCAGTTAGAAAAGATAGCCATCTGGCTTGTCTTGCATTCAGGTCAATTTGGGAGAAAAAATATTTGAGGCTAATATGATCAGTCATCAATGTGAACTTCTTCCCCAACAGATAGTGCCTCCACATTTTTAAAGCATGGATAATAGCTGCAAATTCTAAATCATATGCACTGTAATTCTGTTCATGAGTTTTCAATTTTCTAGATTCATAGGCAATAACTAAATTTTCCTGCAATAGGACTCCTCCTAGCGCCTCTCTGCAAGCGTCTGTACATACTACAAACTCTTTATCAGGATCAACAATTTTTAATATAGGAGCTGAAATAAGTTTTTGTTTCAATTGTTCGAAACTGTTTTGACATTTCTCAGTCCACACGAACTTAACACCCTTCCTTTGTAATGAGGTTATGGGATTTGCTATAGCAGAAGATCTCTCCACAAATCTGCGATAATAGCCTGCAATTCCCATAAATGATCTTACTGCTGAGACATCAGTGGGAACTGGCCATTCTTTAATGGCTTTTATCTTTTCAGGGTCAACTGCCAACCCTTTTTCAGAAATTATATGACCCAAATATTGAATCTTATCTTTATAAAATTCACATTTACTGAACTTGGCATATAGCCGATTTTCTTTCAAAGTTTGCAACACTATTCTCAGGTGTTCCTTATGTTCTTCCTCATTTTTGGAGTAAACTAAGATATCATCTATGAACACAAGAACAAATTTGTCCAAATACTTATTCAACACATTGTTCATCAGACACATAAATGTGGCAGGGGTATTTGTCAAACCAAAAGGCAGGACTACAAATTCGTAATGCCCATACCTGGTTCTAAACGCTGTTTTGCTGATGTCTTCTTCTTTAATTCTGAGCTGGTGATACCCAGTCCTTAGGTCTATCTTGGAGAAGACTGAAGCTCCTCTCACTTGATCAAAAATATCATCAATCCTAGGAAGTGGATATCTATTCTTAATGGTCAACTTGTTTAGTTGACGATAGTCAATGCACATCCTAAAAGTTCCATCCTTCTTTTTAACAAATAAAATAGGTGCTCCCCATGGAGACACAGTTGGTCTAATGTCACCCTTATCCAATAATTCTTGCAGCTGCATCTTCAGCTCCATCAGTTCTGGCGGACTCATCCGATAAGGGGCTCGGGAAATAGGTGTAGCTCCCGGCACCAGATCTATAGAAAAGTCAATCTCTCTTTTGGGGGGAAGATGAGGGATTTCCTTGGGAAAGACTTCCTCAAACTCTCTAATGACTGGTATAGCATCCAGTAACTCTTCCTCAGTTTTCTGTTCTATTTCTTCGACATGCATTGCATATACTTGGTATCCTTTTCTAGCTGTTATTTTCAATTGTAAAGCTGATATTTGTCTTACTACAATGGGTTTTGGTTTCCCTTTTAGTGTAAAAGGTTTCCCTTCCTCATCTACACAATGCAGGGTTTTATCCCAGCAGTTCATCAGGGCTTTCTTCTTTTCTAGCCAATCCATTCCTATCAGCAGATCATAGGATCCTAATGGCAATATGTTCATATTTACTTCTGTTGGGAACCCATTTAATTGTATTGCTGTTTTGGGCAACTTATGTGTGACTTTTCTCTTAGTTCCAGTGGCCAGCTGTACCAACCATGACTGCTGAAATTTTTCAGGTTTAATTTTACATTTTTCTACAATTCCAGGACTAACGTAACTCAAAGAAGCACCTGGATCAATCAAAACAGTAACAGGTAGGTCAGAAATCTTACCCTCCATTTCCACCATGGTTGCTTGATGTTCTGCCTGTCGATTTTCTAGGGCTGCACTGATGGTTGGTATGTTTCTGGCTATGTCATTGACTGTTGTTGCCTCTCGCTCTCTGCTGATCATGTGTACGATGGGGACAGTCCCTCATCATATGGGGTTCTCCACAGCCCCAACATTTCAGAGGTTCCTTCATTCTGACTATCCCTTCCTTTTTATTGTTTCCTTCTACTGGTTTTGAAACCACTTGGGACTGAGCAGTTTGACTTTCCTTTGGTTTGCTGAACTTTTTCCTTTGATGATCTCTGCCAAAATTCCTTAAATATGCTGGTTTTGGTCTTTTGCCTTTGAACTCACCCTTGTTCAGCCAGCTCTTCCCTTGTTCCGCTTTACCTTTAAACTGCTGATAGCATAATCTTTCTTTTCTAACAGCTTCATCCATGGTCTTTGGGTTGTCAAATTCAATTTTCTCCTTGTAAACAGTAGGCAAACAATTTAAAAACCTTTGCACTTTTTCCTTTTCTTCCCTAATGTAAGGAACATACCTCAGTAAATTAGTAAACTTAGTGACAAACTCATCAATAGTGAGCTGTCCTAGTCTAAGTTCATGGAATTCTTTTGCTTTATCATCATAATAACGTTCATTCAAATAACGACTTTTGAACTTAATCTGAAAATCTTCCCAAGTAACTGTCTTTTCATCAATGGCATGCACCATTTTTGTCTCTTCCCACCAGAGTGTAGCTTTTCCTTGTAGCTGGTACATAGCCAATCTAGCCTTCAGATTTCTCTCATATTCATAGACTTGGAAATACTTGATCATGTTCAGCAACCAAGCTTCAGCATCCTCCTCCTTCTCCCCATCATAGGAGGGAGGTTTGATCTTTCTAAATTCTCCTTGCAACTCTCTTTTTTGCTTATGTTGATGTCTAGCTGCATCCTCATCCTCAGATTCATCCATCTTTCTTTTTCCAGAACCTTCGCCCTCCTGGCTGTTCCGGGAAGTTAGCTCTCTGATGAGCTTTTCCTGCTCCTTACTGGCTGATGACAACATGTCATTTTGGCTTCTTAATTCAGCCAACTCTCGTTGCATCCAGTGCAACATAGCCAGTACCGGGGCATTGGAATCTGGAGTAGCAAACTCATCCCGCAGATCCACATAAATCCCTTCACCTTCAGCCATTTCAACTGTACACACTTACAACACAGATCAGCAACGTTGATAAACTTCAAAAAAACAAAATATGAAATAAACAGTGAGCAAAAAACAACAGCCCAATTTGTTGTAACTGGTGCTTCGATACCATTTGTAACACCTCCCGTCTGGAAGACTTTTTTTTTTTTTTTAGACTACATCTTCCTTTCTATTACTAGCATTACACCAGCCTTCCTTCTAAAATACATACTACAATTATGTTTATATACCCAATATATACTACTTACCTTTCAAGCCTTTGGCAACTTGACTTTAATGTCATGTATGCCTGTATAGATAGCTCCCATATAGTTTTATATCCTATATATATAACTCTTATATGAATATATAATTTCAAACCCATTTTTTTTTCATAATTAATTTGGCATATATATATATATATAGCCGTGGCATATAATCGATGAGCCTATCGATTGATATAGGCATAACATACCTATGTCCATCTAAAATCGATAACATTTCTAAACCCCTTCCACATATAATCGGTATAAGGGTAAGACTATATGCATAATTAATGTAACTTAACCTTTATTCCATTAAACTTTTGTTTGATTGGTCATTACGTATATAATTGATCCGCATGCTAATTATTGTGATGGCGCAATGATATTATTCACTAGATATAGATAGTAACCCTACATGCCCGTTAACCTGGCGTCGTGTATGGTTTTTCCCACCTACCTTAACTCCGGTATTGGTTGCTTTCGACCGGGTGAGTCCGCCGCTATTATCCCTCGTGTGAGGCTAACACGGCTTTCATATGATCCCGACTTAACCAAAATCAATGTGCCACAACGCACACTATGCCGGTTTTTTTTTCTTGCAGGTACTAATGATCTCGGTTTCAGATCTTGTTGTGCAGATGGCGGTTTCTCGCCACAACTGTGTGGCGTGTTCACGGTGATCAGATTTCGTGTTGTATTTCTAGTTCATAATGGTGACCTCTCTTTTCAACCCTGGCATCCCGGTTACAGTACTGAGGTCGCGCTCCTCCTACAACTGGAGAAGGACAAGAGGAGGGTCCTTTCACTGCGTAACCTCTCCTGAACTCGCAACCAGCTCGCATTCCAGGTACTAAAAAGGATTAAAATAATATTCATTGACATAAGGGTACTCCCGTTGCTGTACAACGTGGATCCTTGAGATCCCCTTTGGGATTTCGAAAACTCGTGCTCGCCTGATCACATTCTGGAACGTGCTGCCTCAGCTACGTTGAGTTATCTATTCCTAGGGTTTTTGTTTCTCTTATTAACATGCCTCTGCCCCAACCTCATCACTGGTGGTCTGATTCGTTTACTGGATGCAGGTCTTGCAGAGTTACAAGTTCCTGAACTTGCATCCATGCTGGGTCTCCTACGCCTTCAGTTGTTAATGTAGTTTCTTATTTCTTGTTCTGTAACATATGCTCGTGGTGTTTTATGTCTGCGTCTCCTCTATCTGCTCATGGTGCGGTTATAGGGAGTTTATTGATCTTGTTCTGAGTCTAGATATTTTTTCCTACTTCTCTACTCGTGCTGGGGTTCGGCTTCCAGCCATAATAGAGCTCGGTTTGTTTTCCCTCTTGTTTTACCAGTCTATTGTCATATGTTTTATGTTGTCGAAACTGAATCCCTCCCGACTGAAACGCAGAACCCACGGAACAATTCGCTCACCATTTTTTTTCTGAGAAAGTGACACATGACTCGCATTTTTCTTTATAAATATCCTCCGTGCCCTAAGAGGATTTAACGCGGTGCCTTCCGTCGGTGTGATACCCATGACGGGTTCTGTACCGCGTGTAGATAATGCGTCGTTTCGGTATCATTTTAACAGGTGCTATTTCCGCATGTCAAAAAGTCCACCTATACTGTGCAGAACTAATTCACCGGCGGAATCCGATGGGCGTCTCTTCATGACTACCCACTTTCTCTCAGGGTAATTATTGGAATAGTAGGGCAAGTCTCCACATTGGTTGTAATCATCGTGCACCGAACTGTTATTTTTCCGCTTTCTATTTGAGTTTGACCTTTCACTTCTGTTCGTTTATTATTGAACGTGAAATGTTCTCCAGCAACCGTGGTGTATAGTTGTCGGATTATTCCGATTGACTTGTCACACATAAGTCGTTGAGACAGTTTCATATTTCTCGGCGCATAGTTTTAATTTTGCCGTAGGTTTATTTCATTTTTATGCTATATGGTCGTATGTCTATCATTGATTCATGTTCCATTCTTAACGTATAGGGTTTAGCTATAGGAATTGTATTTATATCGAGCTTATTACCCTATGCCATTCATGTATATAGGCATTTAACTCATTCGTGATCGATGGTAACCATAGGCATGATGTTTAGTGGAGTAATGCTAGAAGCTTTGTCGATATATATATATTAAATCCTTCTCTTGTTCATTGCACATATTATATCTATATGTTCGGAGTTTAATATAAGTCAAGCATAAAGAAGGTTTATTACCCTAAGGTTTATTTCGGTGTGTAGAGAGGAAATTAAAAGACTGCAACACTAGAGATAATTATAAATACTATGCTCTTCTAAGGTATAGATTTATTCCGTGAAGTCATAATGACTCCAAATACCTTTTTAGAGTTTTTTTTTCTTATACTTTCAAATTTCTGTTTCATACATATCTCTATGTATCATGTTTACTTACAAGACCTGGATTGTCAATTAAGTCTTTTACCGTATTACTAAGGTCCGATGAGTGAAAAATGGTTTTGGGAAGGTAATATCTACCCTTATAATTTCTATCAAAATCATGGAGTAAAATTTCTAAAATTTCTAGCGATATTTCGAATAACCAATACTAACATCTCACTTTTAGTTCTTTAGATTCGATTCCTTGTAACTTTAGTACTATTATATTGTTTCCCTAACATACTTCAGAACACATATAGTCACATGATTGCTTATAACTATGGGTTCAATAGTCATTATGTCCTATAATTCAATTATAGCTTTAGTTGGTGACTATAATGCTTAATCAGGAATTTGAGATAGATTTCAAATCATAATGTACCTTATACTTGCTATGCATGGTATATTTTCTTCTGGGAAATAGAATTTCTTTTCAAGCTATGAAATATTAACATGTCAAAGAAGACATCTTTGCTTTTCTTCAGGATATCTCTAGATTGATTAATGTACCTATGAGTATAAAATTTCACAGTTATACACATATATGAGGTAGGTAATATTCACTTTTCTGGCATGATTTCAAATGTCCAAGTTCATTTTATTTTTACTGCTACTTGGATATTTGTACCAAAGGTGTTTAGTATTGTTATAGCTGTTAATCTACTGTAATTCACAAGTTTAATATCACAACCGTGCCTACCATGCATAAGAATATTTAATCATCCGTAGGCTTAAGTAGCTTCAGATTTAAACCGAACTTGGTTTAGAGATTCTGAAGTTTCTACTCTATGGAGATTCTAGTCTACAACAAAACGGAATCTGGAGGGTGATTACCCTAAGATGGACACTGTTAAATGTAGTACTAACATCAATCACACCATTAATTAAAATTTTTATATGTAGCCAATTCATACCATAGAAAAATAGACTAACAAAAATTCCAGAACATAACACTGTCTGCAAATGACCAACCTCCCAACCTTAGAATCCTCTTTATCTCCCAGGATTCACCCCCGAGCAGAGATCACCTCCTAGCACAGATCAACCTCTGATCTGTCTAGGAACAGCTTATTTAAGCTCATACCCCAAAGCATGTTTCTAATTCTGCGTCCAGAATAGCAGGATGCTTTCTTTCCTGTTTAGCCTAGGCTTCCCATCTTGGGATTCTTTAAAGCTGCTTTAAGCTTTTCCTCAGCTTTTCCAGCTTTTTTTTTTGCTCACCTCTTCCCAACTACTCCTCTTCATTGGGGGAAATTTAGATTCCTCCTCAAATCTAAATAAATTTCTTCCAAGGATTTTTGAAAGATTTTTTGGGGATTTGTTGCCTTATCCCTCCTCATGGATTTGGCAAGTGATCTCAAATTCTCTTTTTGGTCAAAATGCACAATCATTTTATTTATTTCCTCAAATAAAATATGCAAATACATTCACACCATACTCATCCCTTGGGTCCACCCCCTTAGGATTAAAGTTCAAATGTCTAACTTCAAAAAATTCAACACACAAATTGGGGGTGTTACATATTCCCCCTCTGAAAATAAACACCGTCCTCGGTGTTCTTATTCAACTACTAGAGTTCATTTAAACAAAAATGGATATTGCTCCATCATTTCAGCTTCCCTTTCCCAGGTGGCTTCTTCAGCAGTAAAGTGCTTCCACTGCACTTTTACTCTGACCACTGTTCTGTTTCTCAATTCAATTTCTTCCCGCTCCAATATTTGAAGCGGTTATGGCAGAAACTCCCCTTCTGGTTCCACCTGTACAACATTCCAATCAACTATGTGAGAAGCATCATGCACATATCTTTTTAATAATGAAACATGAAATACATTATGCACTCTAACATGGGGTGGTAAGGCAAGCTTGTAAGCCACTGGTCCCACCCTTTCTAACACCTCAAAAGGCCCACAATATCTAGGTGCAAGTTTTGCACAACTTCCAGCATAAAGTGTGCTCTTTTTGGGTTTGATGCGTAAATACACATGATCTCCCACTTTGAATTCTCGGTGCACCCTTTTCTTATCAGCATAGCTTTTCTGGCGATCTTGTGCTGTCTTGATATTCTTTTGTATCTGTTTGATAATTCTTTCCATCTCTTGTAGTGCATCCGGTCCCAACACCAGTTTATCCTCTGGTTGACTCCAACTCAAAGGAGTACGACACTTTCTCCCATAGAGTGCCTCAAACAGACTCATCTTAATAGAGGATTGGTAAATATTATTATAGGCAAACTCAGCTAGATGCATATACTCTTCCCACTTTGAGGGTCTATCCATCACATACATTCGCAACATATCCTCCAAGATTTGATTCGTTCTTTCTATCTGCCCATCTGTTTGAGGGTGATAGGCAGTACTAAAATTCAGCTTAGTACCCATCCCCCGAAACAATCCCTTCCAAAATGCTGCTGTAAACTTAGCATCTCGATCTGAGACAATTACTTTGGGAACTCCATGAAGCCTTACTATCTCCTTCAGGAAAACATTGGCTACTTGAGCTGTTCCGAAAGTAGATTTCACTGGTATAAAGTGAGTAGCTTTTGTGAGAGTGTCTACTACTACCATCACAGAATCATGTTGATACTTAGTCTTGGGTAATCCTGTTATAAAATCCATGGAAACTGTGTCCCATTTCCATTCTGCAATTGGCAGGGGATTTAATAGCCCTGCTGGGTGTTGATGCTCAACTTTAACCAGTTGACATTCCATACACCTACTTAGATACTCTGCCACATCTCTCTTCATTCCTGGCCAGAACAACTTCTTCTTCAAGGCTGTTAACATCTTTTGATATCCGGGATGTCCTGCATAGGGTTGTTTATGATATTCATCTAGAATCTCTCTTTTCAATGACTCTATATTTGGAATATACAACCTGTTTTTGTAATAGAGCAGCCCTTGTGGGTTTTTAGTGTAATATGTTTTATCCCTTGTCTGTAATTTCACCAAGAGTGCTTCATAGTTGGGATCTTGAGTTGCTGCTTTTCTCACCAATTCCTCTATCTCCATCTGGGCACTACTCCCAATGTTGTTTAAATGTTGACAAGCATTTCTACTTAAGGCATCAGCAACTTTATTCTCCTTCCCCTTGATATGCCTTATGTCCATGTCAAATTCACTTAGAAAAGACAGCCATCTGGCTTGTCTTGCATTCAGGTCAGTTTGGGAGAAAAAATATTTGAGGCTAATATGATCAGTCATCAATGTGAACTTCTTCCCCAGCAGATAGTGCCTCCACATTTTTAAAGCATGAATAACAACTGCAAATTCCAAATCATATGCACTATAATTCTGTTCATGAGTTTTCAATTTCCTAGACTCATAGGCAATAACTGAATTTTCTTGCAATAGGACTCCTCCTAGCCCCTCTCTGCAAGCATCTGTACATACCACAAACTCTTTATCAGGATCAACAATTTTTAATATAGGAGCTGAAATAAGTTTCTGTTTCAATTGTTCGAAACTATTTTGACATTTCTCAGTCCACACGAACTTAACACCCTTCCTTTGTAATGAGGTTATGGGATTTGCTATAGGACAAAATCTCTCCACAAATCTGCGATAATAGCCTGCAATTCCCATAAATGACCTTACTGCTGAAACATCAGTTGGAACTGGCCATTCCCTAATTGCTTTTACCTTTTCAGGGTCAACTGCCAAACCTTTTTCAGAAATGATATGACCCAAATATTGAATTTTATCTTTATAAAATTCACATTTACTGAATTTTCCATATAGCTGATTTTCTTTCAAAGTTTGCAATACTATTCTCAGGTGTTCCTTATGTTCTTCCTCATTTTTGGAATAAACTAAGATATCATCTATGAACAGAAGAACAAATTTGTCCAAATACTTATTCAACACACTTCTCATCAGACACATAAACGTGGCAGGGGCATTTGTCAAACCAAAAGGTAGGACTACGAATTCGTAATGCCCATACCTGGTTCGGAATGCTGTTTTGCTGATGTCTTCTTCTTTAATTCTGAGCTGGTGATACCCAGTCCTTAGGTCTATCTTGGAGAAGACTGAAGCTCCTCTCACTTGGTCAAAAATATCATCAATTCTAGGGAGTGGATATCTATTCTTAATGGTCAACTTATTCAGTTGACGATAGTCAATGCACATCCTAAAAGTTCCATCCTTCTTTTTAACAAATAAAACAGGTGCTCCCCATGGCGACACACTTGGTCTAATGTAACCCTTATCCAATAATTCTTGCAGCTGCATCTTCAGCTCCATCAGTTCTGGCGGGCTCATCCGATAAGGAGCTCGAGAAATAGGTGTAGCTCCCAGCACCAGATCTATAGAAAAGTCAATCTCTCTTTTAGGGGGAAGATGAGGGATTTCCTTGGGAAAAACTTCCTTAAACTCTCTGATGACTGGTATAGCATCCAACAACTCTTCCTCAGTTCTCTGTTCTATTTCTTCTACATGCACTGGATAGACTTGGTATCCTTTTCTAGCTGTTCTTTTCAATTGTAAGGCTGATATTTGTCTTACTACAATGGGTTTTGGTTTCCCTTTTAATGTAAAAGGTTTCCCCTCCTCATCTACACAATGAAGGGTTTTATCCCAGCAGTTCATCAGGGCTTTCTTCTTTTCCAGCCAATCCATTCCTATCAGCAGATCATAGGATCCTAATGGAAATATGTTTAGATTTACTTCTGTTGGAAACCCATTTAATTGTATTGCTGTTTTGGGCAACTTATGTGTAACTTTTCTCTTAGTTCCAGTGGCCAGCTGTACCAACCATGACTGCTGAAATTTTTCAGGTTTAATTTTACATTTTTCTACAATTCCAGGATAACTCAAAGAAGCACTTGGATCAATCAAAACAGTAACAGGGAGGTCAGAAATCTTACCCTCCATTTCCACCATGGTTGCTTGATGTTCGGCTTGCCGATTTTCCAATGCTGCACTGATAGTTGGTATGTTTATGGCTATGTCGTTGACTGCTGATCAGGTGTATAGTTCGGTGGGGGCAGTCCCTCATCATATGGGGTTCTCCACAGCCCCAGCATTTCATAGGTTCCTTCATTCTGACTGTCCCTTCCTTTCTATTGTTCCCTTCTACTGGTTTTGAAGCCACTTGGGACTGAGCAGTTTGACTTTCTTTTGGTTTGCTGAACTTTTTCCTTTGGTGATCTCTACCAAAATTCCTTAAATAGGCTGGTTTTGGTCTCTTTCCTTGTTCAGCTTTACCTTTAAACTGCTGATAGCATAATCTCGCTTTTCTCACAGCTTCATCCATGGTCTTTGGATTGTCAAACTCAATCTTCTCCTTGTACACAGTAGGCAAACAATTTAAAAACCTTTGCACTTTTGCCTTTTCTTCCCTAATGTAAGGGACATACCTCAGTAAATTTGTAAATTTTGTGACAAACTCATCAATAGTGAGCTGCCCTAGTCTAAGCTCATGGAATTCTTTTGCTTTATCGTCATAATAGCGTTCATTCAAATAAAGACTTTTAAACTTAGTCTGAAAATATTCCCAAGTAACTGTCTTTTCATCAATGGCATGCACCATTTTTCTCTCTTCCCACCAGAGTGTAGCTTTTCCTTGTAGCTGGTACACAGCTAGTCTAGCCTTCAGATTGCTCTCATATTCATAAACTTGGAAATACTTAATCATGTTCAGCAACCAAGCTTCAGCATCCTCCTCCTTCTCCCCATCATAGGAGGGTGGTTTGATCTTCCTAAATTCTCCCTGCAACTCTCTTTTCTGCTTATGTTGATTTCTAGCTGCATCCTCATCCTCAGATTCATCCATCTTTATTTTTCCAGAGCCTTCGCCTTCTTGGCTATTCCGGGAAGTGAGCTCCCTGATGAGCTTTTCCTGCTCCTTACTGGCTGATGACAACATGTCATTTTGGCTTCTTAATTCATCCAACTCTCGTTGCATACGGTGCAACATAGCCAGTACCGGAGCATTGGGATCTGGAGTAGCAAACTCATCCCGCAAATCCACATAAATCCCTTCACCTTCAACCATTTCAACTGTACAGACTTACAACACAGATTAGCAAAGTTTATAAACTTCAGAAAAAAAAAAAATATGTAATAAGCAGTGACCACAAAATGACAGCCCAATTTGTTGTAACTAGGGCTCCGATACCATTTGTAACACCTCCTCTCTGGAAGATTTTTTTATTTTATTTTTATTTTATTTTTATTTTTTTGTTTAGGAAAAGACTACATATTCCTTTCTATTACTAGCATTACACCAGCCTTCCTTCTAAAATACATACTACAATTATGTTTATATACTCCATATATACTACTTACATTTCAAGCCTTTGGCAACATGACTTTAATGGCATGTATGCCTATATAGATAGCTCCTATATAATTATATATCCTATATAACTCTTATATAAATATATAATTTCAAACCCCTTTTTTTTCATAATTAATTTGGCATATATATATATATATATATATATATAGCCCTGGCAAATAATCGATGAGCCTATCGATTGATATAGGCATAACATACCTATGTCCATCTAAAATCGATAACATTCTAAACCACTTTCACATATAATCGATATAAGGGTAAGACTATATGCATAATTAATGTAACTTAATATTTATCCCATTAAACTTTTGCTTGATTGGTCATTACGTATATAATTGATCCACATGTTAATTATTGTGATGGCGCAATTATATTATTTACTAGATATAGATAGTAACCCTACATGCCCGTTAACCTTGCGCCGTGTATGGTTTTTCCCACCTACATTAACTCCGGTATTGGTTGCTTTCGACCGGGTGAGTCCGCCGCTCTTATTCCTCGTGTGAGGCTAATACAGCTTTCATATGACTCTGGTTCTAACCAAAACCCTAGCCGGTGCCACAACGCACACTATGCCGGATTTTTTTTTTTTTTGCAGGTACTAACGATCTCGGTTTCAGATCTTGTTGTGCAGATGGCGGTTCCTCGCCACAACTGTGTGGCGTGTTCACGGTGATCAGTTTCCATGTTGTATTTCCAGTTCATAATGGTGACCTCTCTTTTCAACCTTGGCATCCCGGTTACAGTACTGAGGTCGCGCTCCTCCTACAGCTGCAGAAGGACAAGAGGAAGGTCCTTTCACTGCGTAACCTCTCCTGAACTCGCAAACATCTCGCATCCCAGGTACTAAACAGGATTAAAATAATATTCATTGACAGAAGGGTACTCCAGTTGCTGTACAACGTGGATCCTTGAGATCCCCTTCGGGATTTCGAAAACTCGCGCTCGCCTGATCACATTCTGGAACGTGCTGCCTCAGGTACATTGAAATATCTATTCCTAGGGTTTTTGTTTTCCTTATTAACATGCCTCTGCCCCAACCTCATCACTGGTGGTCTGATTCGTTTACTGGATGCAGGTCTTGCGGAGTTACAAGTTCCTGAAGTTGCGTCCACTAATCGCTCTCTTCAGCTAGTCTCTTACTTGGCTGTGTCTCCTACGCCTTCAGTTGTTAATGGAGTTTCTTCTTTGTTGTTCTGTAACATATGCTTGTTTTGTTTTTTTTTCTTTCTGCAAGTTTTGTTTTTTGTCTGCATCTCCTCTATCTATTCATGGTGCGGTTATAGGGAGTTTATTGATCTTGTTCTGAGTCTAGATATTTGTCCCTACTTCTCTACTCGTGCTGGGGTTCGGCTTCTGGCAATAATAGAGCTAGGTTTGTTTTCCCTCTTGTTTTACCAATCTACTGTCATATGTTTTATGTTGTCGAAACTGACTCCCTCCCGACTGAAACGCAGAACTCAATGAACAGTTCGCTCACCATTTTTTTTTTTTTTCTGAGAAGGTGACGCATGCCTTGCATTTTTCTTTATAGATATCCTCTGTGCCCTAAGAGGATTTAACGCGGTGCCTTCCGTCGGTGTGATACCCATGACGGGTTCTGTACCGTGTGTAGATAATGCGGCGTTTCGGTATGATTTTACAGGTGCTATTTCCGCATGTCAAAAAGTCCACATATGCTATGCAGAACTAATTCACCGGCGGAATCCGATGGGCGTCTCCTCATGACTACCCACTTTCTCTCCGGGTAATTATTGGAATAGTAGGGCAAGTCTCCACACTGTTTGCAATCATCGTGCACCGAACTGTTATTTTTCCGCATTCTATTTGAGTTTGACCTTTCGCTTCTGTTCGTTTATTATTGAACGTGAAATGTTCTCGAGCAACCGTGGTGTATAGTTGTCGGACTATTCCGATTGACTTGTCACACATAAGTCGTTGACACAGTTTCATATTTCTCTGCGCATAGTTTTAATTTTGCCGTAGGTTTATTTCATTTTTATGCTATATGGTCGTATGTCTATCGTTGATTCATGTTCCATTCTTAACGTATAGGGTTTAGCTATAGGAATTGTATTTATATCGAGCTTATTAACCTATGCCATTCATGTATATAGGTATTTAACTCATTCTTGGTCGATGGTAACAATAGGCATGATGTTTAGTGGAGTAATGCTAGAAGCTTTGTCGATATTTATATATTAAATCCTTCTCTTTTTCATTGCACATATTATATCTATATGCTCGGAGTTTTAATATAAGTTAAGCATAAAGAAGGTTTATTACCCTAAGGTTTATTTCGGTGTGTAGAGATGAAATTAAAAGATCAAAATACTCTAGAGATAATTATAAATACTATGCTCTTCTAAGGTATAGATTTATTCTGTGAGGTCATAATGATTCCAAATACCTTTTAGAGTTTTGTACTTATACTTTCAAATTTTTCATTTAAGGTACATCTCTATGTATTCAAGAAGGCTTGACTATAAGACCTGGATTGTCAATTAAGTCCTTTGCTATATTACTTAGTTCTGATGAGTGAAAAATGGTTTTGGAAGGCAATATCTACCCTTATAATTTCTATCAAAATCATAGAGTAAAATTTATAAATTTTCTAGCAACATTTCGAATAACCAATACTAACATCTCACTTGCTTCTTTTCAGATTCGATTCCTTGTAACTTTAGTTCTATTATATTGTTTCCCTAACATACTTCTGAGCACATATAGTCACATGGTTGCTTATAGATATGGATTCAATAGTCATTATGTCTTATAATTCAGTTATAGCTTTAGTTGTGACTATAATGCTTAAATCAGGAATTTGAGATAGATTTCAAATCATAATGTACCCTATACTTGCTATGCATGGTATATTACTTCTGGGAAATAGAATTTCTTTTCAAGCTATGAAATGTTAACATGTCAAAGCAGACATCTTTGCTTTTCTTCCAGGATATCTCTAGATTGATTAATGTACCTATGAGTATAAAATTTCACAGTTATATACATATATGAGGTAGGTAATATTTACTTTTCTGGCATGATTTCCAATGTCCAAGTTCATTTTATTTACTTTCAGCAGTTGATATTTATACCAGACAGCTCTAGTATTGCTATATTGTTCCTCTAGCAGAATTCATAAGCATAAATATCACAATTGTGCCTACCATGAACTATCAATATTTAATCATCTGTAGGGCTTAAGTAACCTCAGATTTAAACCACCCTCGGTTTAGAGATTCTGGAGTTTCTGCCCTAGGGATTTTCTGGTCTACAACTAAACAAAATCTAGAGGGTGAATGCCTAAGGATAGATTCTGTTAAATGTAGTACCAAGGTTTTTAGTATCATAAAATATAATTTTATATGTAGCCAATTCATACGATAATAAGACATAGTAGCAAGGATTTCAGAACATACCACAAAATTTGCAAAATGACCAACCTCCCAACCTTAGAGTCCTCTTTGTCTCCCAGGACTCACCCCCGAGCAGAGATCACTTCCTAGAACAGATCAACCCCTGATCTGTCTAGGAGCATCTTATTTAAGCTCATAATTCCCCAAAGCATGATTCTAATTCTGCGTCCAGAATAGCAGGATGTTTCTTTCCTGTTTAGCCTAGGCTTCCCATCTTGGGATTATTTAAAGCTGCTTTAAGATTTTCTTCAGCTTTTCGAGCTTTTTCTCACCTCTTCCCAACTACTCCTCTTCATTGAGGAAATTTAGATTCCTCCTCAAATCTAAATAAATTTCTTTCAAGGATTTTTAGAAATATTTTTGGGGATTTGTTGCCTTATCCATCCTCATGGATTTGGCAAGTGATCTCTAATTCTCTTCTTGGTCAAAATGCACAATCATTTTATTTATTTCCTCAAATAAATTATGCAAATACATTCACACCATACTCATCCCTTGGGGTCCACCCCCTTAGGATTAAAGTTCAAATGTCTAACTTTAAAAAAATTCAACACACAAATTGGGGGTGTTACAATATCTATCTCTACCTCAATATCCGACAGCATGATTCTCTTCAAGATCCTATCAGCACAAGCAAGATCTCCCCATACCATCTGTGATGCCTTACCCGTGACCTTATCCCCTCGTGAAGCTCGCCCCATGTCTTCTACCTTCCGGCTAATCCCTCGTGCCTCTCTTATTTATATGCCCTCTCTCCTCGGTATGCCTCATCAATCCTGCATATGTGATTGCACTGCACCCTGCATTCCCCTCCTCTCTCTGTATTTGGTATGATAGTGTCCTTGTTCTTCCAGGACAAACCTGCGAGCGATTTTTTGCAGTGGTTTCCCTAGTCTCCCCTGTCCCCGTTGCTTCTCCGCTACCTGATATATCTTGTGATAGTCTCGACCTCCCTTCTGTGCCTCCCCCTCTATTGCTCAGAGAATTTAACATATTTACTGCCTCTTCAGCACTGTTTTCCTACAACCCCGGCCTCTCCGTGCACCCACTTAGCTTATTAATTCATCTACTGAACGTTGCTTGATCCATTGCCCAGAACTCTCGTGCCAACATGAGAAGAGAAAATGTCTTCCATTGTGTATACCTTCAAGCAGAAATGGCATTGATTCGTGGTTAGTTGAAGATCATGGAAGAAAAACATCAAGTGGATATTGCCTTCCTCCAACAACAGGCACAATCCTATCAACAGCAGCTATTGAACGCCTCAAATCACTGTGCTCACATGGAAGAATCCCAATCCAGATGAAAACAATGTAGAAACTACCAATCCAGATGATAATCAAGATAACACCGATGCTTCAATTGACTGACCAATCAACATTGATTAATCCTTATTCCTCCTCTTTCTCTTTTGTTCATGTCTTTTAAATTTGCACTCATTCTTTCGCAGTTTGTTAGAATATATCATGAACCTATAATGCAGTATAGTACTAATACTTGCCACAATGGAGGCTCGTTATTTTGTCATTTTACCCCTCCATGAGTGTCCTCTCTATCATTAAAATGTAATAGGGACTTCTCCCTATCTTTTTTTTTTCAAATATAATATAGCAACAGACTCAATGAAAAAAAAAAAAAACAACAACTTAGCTAAATAAATTAACCTTTCATTCTAAAATAAATGATTCTCGTGAAAGAAAACCATTGATTTGTATTACAATTTTCATATATAAATTTGAAATTTATTTTAATTTTTCAAATATTATCATTATTTATGATATATATCTATCATTATTTTTTATAATATATTTCTTCACATTTTGAATCGATAAATTTGTTGGGTTCTGAATTAACATGCCAATATAGCAACTACATCGTGCATAAATTATCGTTCTCTTTTCAATGACTCTATATTTGGAATATACAACCTGTTTTTGTAATAGAGCAGCCCTTGTGGGTCTTTTGTGTAATCTGTTTTATCCCTTGTCTGTAATTTCACCAGGAGTGTTTCATAGTGGGGATCTTGAGTTGTTTCTTTTCTCACCAATTCCTCTATCTCCATCTGGGCACTACTCCCAATGCTGTTTAAATGTTGACAAGCATTTCTACTTAAGGCATCAACAACGTTATTCTCCTTCCCCTTGATATGCCTTATGTCCATGTCAAATTCACTTAGAAAAGACAGCCACCTGGCTTGTCTTGCATTCAGGTTAGTTTGGGAGAAAAAATATTTGAGACTGATATGATCAGTCATCAACGTGAACTTCTTCCCTAGCAGATAGTGCCTCCACATTTTTAAAGCATGAATAACAGCTGCAAAATCCAAATCATATGCACTATAATTTTGTTCATGTACTTTCAGTTTCCTAGATTCATAAGCAATGACTGAATTTTCCTGTAACAGGACTCCTCCCAATCCTTCTCTGCAAGCATCTGTGCATACAACAAACTCTTTATCAGGATCAGCAATTTTTAATATAGATCCTAAAGTAAGTTTCTCGTTTTAACTGCTCGAAACTATTTTGACATTTTTCAGTCCACACAAACTTGACACCATTTCTTTGCAATGAAGTGATGGGATTTGCTACAGCATAAAATCTCTCCAAAAATCTGCGATAATAGCCTGCAATTCCCATAAATGATCTTACTGTTGAAACATCAGTTGGGACTAGCCATTCCTTAATTGCTTTTATCTTTTCAGGGTCAACTGCAAGTCCCTTTTCAGAAATAATATGACCCAAATATTGAATTTTATCTTTATAAAATTCACATTTACTGAACTTGGCATATAGTTGATTTTCTTTCACAGTTTGCAACACTATTCTCAGGTGTTCCTTATGTTCTTCCTCATTTTTGGAGTAAACTAAGATTTCATCTATGAACAAAAGAACAAATTTGTCCAAATACTTATTCAACACACTGTTCATCAGGCACATAAATGTGGTAGGGGCATTTGTCAACCCAAAAGGTAGGACTACGAATTCGTAATGCCCATACCTGGTTCGAAATGCTGTTTTGCTGATGTCTTATTCTTTAATTCTAAGCTGGTGATAACCAGTCCTTAGGTCTATTTTGGAGAAGACTGAAGCTCCTCTCACTCGATCAAAAAGATCATCAATTCTAGGAAGTGGATATCTATTCTTAATGGTCAACTTGTTCAGTTGACGATAGTCAATACACATCCTAAAAGTCCCATCCTTCTTTTTAACAAATAAAACAGGTGCTCCCCATGGAGATACACTTGGTCTAATGTAACCCTTATCCAACAATTCTTGCAGCTGCATCTTCAACTCCATCAGTTCTGGCGGACTCATCCAATAAGGAGCTCGGGAAATAGGTGTAGCTCCCGGCACTAAATCTATAGAAAAGTCAATCTCTCTTTTGGGGGGAAGATGAGGGATTTCCTTGGGAAAGATTTCCTTAAACTCTCTGATGACTGGTATAGTATCCAGTAATTCTTCCTCAGTTTTATGTTCTATTTCTTCTACATGCACTCCATAGACTTGGTATCCTTTTCTAGCTGTTCTCTTCAACTGTAAGGCTGATATTTGTCTTACTACAATGGGTTTTGGTTTCCCTTTTAGTGAAAAAGGTTTCCCTTCCTCATCTACACAATGCAGAGTTTTATCCCAGCAGTTCATCAGGTCTTTCTTCTTTTCCAGCCAATCCATTCCTATCACCAGATCATAGGATCCTAATGGAAATATGTTCAGATTTACTTCTGTTGGGAACCCATTTAATTGTATTGCTGTTTTGGGCAACTTATGTGTGACTTTTCTCTTGGTTCCCGTGGCCAGCTGTACCAACCATGACTGCTGAAATTTTTCAGGTTTAATTTTACATTTTTCTACAATTCCAGGACTAACGTAACTCAAAGAAGCACTTGACCAATCAAAAAACAAGAACAGTGGGGAGGTCGAAATCACCGATTACCCTCCATTTTCCACCATGGTTGCTTGATGTTCGGCTCGTCGATTTTCCAATGCTGGACCAGTAGTTGGTATGTTTATGGCCACAAGTCGTTGGATCGTCGACTGCAGGATCTGGCAAAGGGGCCTCCTCATCATATGGGGTTCTCCACAGCCCCAACATTTCAGAGGTTCATTCTTTCTGACTGTCCCTTCCTTTTTATTGTTCCCTTCTACTGGTTTTGAAGCCACTTGGGACTGAGCAGTTTGACTTTCTTTTGGTTTGCTGAACTTTTTTCTTTGATGATCTCTACCAAAATTCCTTAAATATGCTGGTTTTGGTCTCTTTCCTTTGAACTCACCCTTGTTATTCCAGCTCTTCCCTTGTTCACCTTTACCTTTAAACTATTGATAGCATAATCTTGCCTTCCTAACAGCTTCATCCATGGTCTTTGGATTGTCAAATTCAATTTTCCCCTTGTACACAGTGGGAAAACAATTTAAAAACCTTTGCACTTTTGCCTTTTCTTCCCTAATGTAAGGAACATACCTCAGTAAGTTTGTAAACTTAGTGACAAACTCATCAATAGTGAGCTGCCCTAATCTAAGTTCATGGAATTCTTTTGCTTTATCGTCATAATAACGTTCATTCAAATAACGACTTTTGAACTTAGTCTGAAAATCTTCCCAAGTAACTGTTTCTAGTTCATCGATGGCATGCACCATTTTTGTCTCTTCCCACCACAGTGTAGCTTTTCCTTGTAGCTGGTACACGGCTAATCTTGCCTTCAGATTGCTCTCATATTCATAAACTTGGAAATACTTGATCATGTTCAGCAACCAAGCTTCAGCATCCTCCTCCTTCTCCCCATCATAGGAAGGAGGTTTTATCTTTCTAAATTCTCCTTGCAATTCTCTTTTTTGCTTATGTTGATTTCTAGCTGCATCCTCATCCTCAGACTCATCCATCTTTATTTTTCCAGAACCTTCGCCTTCCTGGCTGTTCCGGGAAGTTAGCTCTCTGATGAGCTTTTCCTGTTCCTTACTGGCTCATGACAACAGGTCATTTTGGCTTTTTCATTCAGCCAACTCTCGTTGCATCCGGTGCAACATAGCCAGTACCGGGGCATTGGGATCTGGAGTAGCAAACTCATTCCACAGATCCACATAAATCCCTTCACCTTCTTCCATTTCAACTGTACACACTTACAACACAGATTAGCAAAGTTTATAACTTCAGAAAAACAAAATATGTAATAAGCAGTGAGCACAAAACGACAGCCCAATTTTTTGTAACTAGGGCTCCGATACCATTTGTAACACCTCCAGTCTGGAACAAACTTTTTTTTTTTTTTCTTTCTTTTTTTTGTTCAGGAGAAGACTAAATATTCCCTTCTAATTCTAGTATTACACAAGCCTTCCTTCTAAAATACATATTACAATTATGTTCATATACCCCGTATATACTACTCGCATTTTAGGCCTTTGGCAATATGACTTTAATGGCATGTATACATATATAGATAGCTCCTATGGCATGTATACATATATAGATAGCTCCTATATAAATATATATCCTATATAGCTCTTATATAAATATATATTTTCAAACCCCTTTTTTTTTTCATAATTAACTTGGCATATATATATATATAGCCGTGGCAAATATTCGATGAGCCTATCTATTGATATAGGTATAACACACCTATGTCTATATAAAATAGATAACATTCTAAACCCCTTTCATATATAATCGATATATAATCGATATAAGTGTAAGACCATATGCATATTTAGTGTAACTTAATATTAAACCCATTAAACTTTTGTTTGATTGGTCCTTACGCATATAATTGTTCCGCATGGTATTTATTGTGATGGCGCAATTATATTAGCTACTAGTTATAGATAGTAAACCCTACATGCACGCTACCATTGCACGATTTGTGGTTTTCCAACCTGCATTAACTCTGGTATTGGGTCCTTTCGCCCGGGTGAGTCCACCAATTTTGTCTCTCGTGTGGGTGTTACTACCACTTTCATATGACTCTGGTTCTAATCAAAACCCTAACCGATTTTTTTTTTTCCTTGCAGGTACTAACGATCTCGGTTTCAGATTTTATTGTGCAGACGGCGGTTCCTGGCCACAACTGTGTGGCGTGTTCACGGGTATCAGTTTTCCGTGGTGTATTTCCAGTTCATGATGGTGACATCCCTTTTCAACCTTGTCACCCCGGTTACAGTACTGAGGTCGTGTTCCTCCAACAGCTGGAGAAGGACAAGAGGAAGGTCCTTTCGCTGCGTAACCTCTCCTGAACTCGCAGACAGCTCGCATCCCAGGTACTGAACATGATTAAAATAATATTCATTGACAGAAGGTACCACAGTTGCTGTTCCATGTTAGTCCTTGAAATCCCCTTCGGGATTTCGAAAACTCGCGCTCGCCTGAACCAATCTTTGAACTTGATGTCTCAGGTACGTTGAAATATCTATTCTTAGGGTTTTTGTTTTCCTTATTAACATTCCTCCGCCTCGAACCTCCTCACTGGTTGTCTTATTCGTTTACTGGTTGCAGGTCTTGCGGAGTTACAAGTTCCTGAACTTGCATTCACTGATCGCTCTCTTCAGCTAGTCTCTTACTTGACTGTGCCTCCTACGCCTTCAGTTGTTGATGGAGTTTCTTCTTTGTTGTTTTTGTAGCATTTGCTCGTTTTGTCTTTTCTGTATAGCAAGTTTCGTTTTATGTCTGCATCACAGCTCGTCTTAAGACGCATCTACTGATTTGTTACGCGGATGTGTTGCAGGTTTCAGAAGGCTACTTAATGGGTTCTGTGTCGAATGTGGATCAGCCAGCCGCGCGGTCGTGGTCGTCCATCTCCTCTATCTGTTCATGGTGCGGTTGTAGGGAGTTTATTGTTCTTGTTCTGAGTCTAGATATTTGTCCCTACTTCTCTACGCGTGCTGGGGTTCTGCTTCTGGCAACTAGTAGAGCTCGGTTTTTTTTTTCTTGTTTTACCAGTCTACTGTCATATGTTTTATGTTGTAAGAACTGACTCCCTCGCGACTGAGCCGCTGAACTCAATGCACCGTCCACCCACAATTTTTTCGGGTTGTTTGGTTTCATTTTTTTCTTTATAGATATTCTTTGTGCCCTAAGAGGATTTAACGCGGTGCCTTCCATATGTGTGATGCCCAGGACGAGGTTCTGTAACGTGTGGAAAAAATATGGCGTTTCGGAATGATTTTAACATGTACTATTACGACATGTCAAGAAACCCACAGACTCTATGCGGCACTGATACACCGGCGAAATCAGATGGTCGTCTCCTCATGACTACCCACTCTCTCTCAGATTAATTATTGGGATAATAGGGCAAGTCTCCACACTGTTTGTAATCATCATGCTCAGAACTATTATTTTTCCGCATTCTATTCTCGTTTGACCTTTCGCTTCTATTCGTTTATTATTGAACGTTGAAATGTTCACAAGCAATCGTGATGTATAGTTGTCGGACTTTTCCGATTGACTTGTCTCACATACGTCGCTGACACAGTTTTCTTATTTCTCCACGCATAATTTTAATTTTGCCGTAGGTTCATTTCATTTTTGCTACAGGGATCGTATGTATTTCGTTGATTCATTTTCCATTCTTAACGTATAGGGTTTAGATATAGGATTTGTATTTATATCGAGCTTATTAACCTATGCCATTCATGTATATAGATGTTTAACTCATTCGTGGTCGATGGTAACAATAGCATGATGTTTAGTGGAGTAATGCTAGAAGCTTTGTCGATATATATTAAATCCTTCTCTTGTTCATTGCATATATATATATATATATATATATATATTCGGAGTTTTAATATAAGTTAAGCATAAAGAAGGTTTATTGCCCTAAGGTTTATTTCGACGTGTAGAGATGAAGTTAAAAGATCAAAAATACTCTAGAGATAATTATAAATACTATGCTCTTCTACGGTATAGATTTATTTTGTGAGGTCATAATGATTCCAAATACCTTTTAGATTTTTTACTTATAATTTCTACTTTTCATTTAAGGTACATCTCTATGTATTCAAGAATGCTTGGCTATAGGACCTGGATTGTCAATTAAGTCCTTTGCTGTACTATTTAGTTCTAATGAGTGAAAAATGGTTTTGGAAGGGCAATATCTACCTTTATAATTTCTATTAAAATCATAGAGTAAAATTTATAAATTTTCTAGCAACATTTCGAATAGCATATACTAACATCTCACTTGCTTCTTTTTAGATTGGATTCCTTGTAACTTTAGTTCTGTTACACTATTTTCCTAACATACTTATGAGCACATATTGTCACATGGTTATTTATAGATATAGATTCAATAGTCATTATGCAGTATAACTCAATTATAGCTTTAGTCTGTGACTATGATGCTTAAATCAGGAGTTTGAGATAGCATTCAAAACATAATGTACTCTATACTTGCTATACATGATATATTCCTTCTGTAGAATAGAATTTCTCTTCACTTTTCTGGCATGAGTTCCAATGTCCAAGTTCATTGTATTTACTTTCAGCAGTTGGTATTTATACCAGGTAACTCTAGTACTGTTATATTGTTCCTCTAGCAGATCCAGAAGCATAAAATATCACAATTGTGCCTACCATGAACAAACAATAATTTATCATCTATAGGGTTTAAGTAACTTCAGATTTAAACCAATCCTTGGTTTAGAGATTCTGTAGTTTCTACTCTAGGGATTTTTTGGTCTACAACTAAACAGATCTGGAAGGGGAATACCTAAGGACAGATTTTGTTCAATGTAATACCAAAATTTTCCATTGTTATCAATTAAAATTTTATATGTAGCCAATTCATACTGTAATAATACATAGTAACAAGAATTTCAGAACATACCACACAATCTGCAAAATGACCAACCTCCCAACCTTAGAGTCCTCTTTGTCTCCCAGGACTCACCCCCGAGCAGAGATCACCTCCTAGAACAAATCAACCTCTGATCTGTCTAGGAGCAGCTTATTTAAGCTCATAGTTCCCCAAAGCATGTTTCTAATTGAGTGGGAAAATAGCGGGATACTTTCAGGAGAATTAGCCTAGGCTTCCCATTTTGGGATTCTTTAAAGCTGCTTTAAGCTTTTCCTCAGCTTTTCCAGCTTTTTCTCACCTCTTCCCAACTACTTCTCTTCATTGGGGAAATTTAGATTCCTCCTCAAATCTAAATAAATCTCTTTCAAGGATTTTTTGAAAGATTTTTGGGGATTTGTTGCCTTATTCATCCTTATGGATTTGGAAAGTGATCTCTAATTCTCTTTTTGGTCAAAATGCACAATCATTTTATTTATTTCCTCAAATAAAATATGCAAATACATTCACACCATACTCATCCCTTGGGGTCCACCCCCTTAGGATTAAGGTTCAAATGTCTAACTTTAAAAATTCAACACACAAATTGGGGGTGTTACATGTTTGATGGCACAACTAAATTGTTAACAGACGTGAGACATGTTCGAGACTTAAGGAAAAATTTGATTTCATTAGGAGCACTTGATTCAAATGGATATAAAACTGTAATTCAAGGTGGAGTAATGAAAATTTACAAAGGCATTTTACTAGTTATGAAAGCTAAGAAAGTAGGAAATCTATTTCAGTTAGGAGGTACAGGGTCAGATTTTGTGTCTACTGTGTCTGAACATGACAGTAGTTCCATTCACTTATGGCATCAAAGATTGGGGCATATGAGTGAAAGAGGGTTGAAAATTTTGGCTGATCGCAAGTTACTTCCAAATCTAAAGTCTGAAAAGTTAGATTTCTGTAAGCATTGCTTGTTTGGAAAACAAAGTAAACAAAAATTTAAAACAGGAAAACATACTAGTAAAGGGATACTTGATTATATTCATTCATATTTTTGGGGTCTAGCCCCTACAACGTCATATGGTGGCTCGTCATATTTTGTATCATTTATTGATGACTTTTCTAGGAAAGTGTGGGTCTACATGATGAAAAAGAAGTCTGATGTTTTTACAATTTTCAAACAGTTTAGAGCATTGGTAGAAAACATCACTGGTAGAACAATAAAGTGTTTAAGAACTGACAATGGTGGTGAGTTTACTTCCAAGGAGTTTGACAACTATTGCAAGGATGCAGGGATCGAGAGACATAAGACCACGGTTTATACTCCTCAGCAAAATGGAGTTGTTGAACGCATGAACAGGACTCTTCTAGAGAGAGAAAGGAGTATGCTGAGTAACGCCGGGTTGCAAAAGGAGTTGTGGACGGAAGCGGTGGCAACAGCTTGTTATGTGATAAACCGATCTCCATCGACGGCAATAGACTGCAAGATTCCGCAAGAGGTATGGAAAGGACACCCTTGTGATTATTCTAAACTCAGAGTGTTTGGTTGTGATGCATATGCTCTAGTGCCTAAACATCGGCGAACTAAGTTAGATCCAAAGTCTAAAAGGTATATCTTTGTTGGGTATGGTGTTGGAACAAAGGGATATAGATTGTGGGATCCTACTACCCGCAAAATCATCATCAACAGAGATGTAAAGTTTAATGAATCTTCTCTTGTACAGTTAGATGTAGATAATAAATTGAAACAGGATGATGTATCTGATTTTCAGCACATTCAGTTTGACAGCACTTCTAATGATAGTCATGATGACCATAGTTCAAATTCTAGTCATGAACAGGTTTCAGAATCAGATTATGAACAGGGTTCAGATGTAGGTCATGAATAGGTCTCAGATGGTGATCGAGAAGAAGTTCCTACAGATGGTAGTCAGCCAATCGAGGAAGCACCAGAAACATCCTTAAGGAGGTTGACAAGAATCAAACGGCCACCGAGAAGGTATGATGATTATGTTACTTCAGTTGCTTTGACAGCTAACGATGATGAACCTCTGTGCTATCAGGAAGCTATAGAAGGTTCGAAAAGTGACAAATGGAAAGCAGCCATGAAGGAAGAAATGATGGCCTTAGGTAAGAATGGCACATGGGATCTGGTTGAACTTCCAAAAGACAGGAAAACTGTGGGATGCAAATGGGTTTTCAAGGTGAAACGGGGTGTGAATGATACGGAAGACAGGTACAAAGCGCGACTGGTTGCAAAAGGGTTTTCTCAGAAAGCTGGTATTGACTTTCATGAGATTTTTTCACCAGTGGTTAAAATTGTTTCAATTAGAATTGTGTTAGCACTAGTGGCTTTGCTTGATTTAGAGTTGCAGCAATTAGATGTTAAGACTGCATTTCTACATGGAGACTTAGATGAGGAAATTTATATGGAACAACCAGAAGGGTTTGTTCAGCATCGCAATAAGAAATTTGTCTGCAGGCTCAAGAAGTCATTGTATGGTCTGAAGCAGTCGCCTCGACAGTGGTACAAGAAATTTGATTCTTTCATGTTGAGTCAAAAATATATAAGAAGTGAATATGATCATTGTGTTTACTTTAAGCAGTTAAGTAATGGCATGTTCATTATCTTAGTGTTGTATGTTGACGATATGCTTTTAGCAAGCAAAAGCATTGATGAAATCAACATGTTGAAGACTCAGATGGCAAGGACATTCGATATGAAAGATCTAGGAGCAGCAAGACAGATTTTGGGCATGGAGATTTTCAGAGACAAGAGTAATGGTAAGCTGTGGCTATCACAACAGAAGTATGTTGAGAAGATACTTTTGAGATTTGGTATGAATAATGTGAAGCCTGTGTCAGTCCCTTTTGCTTCCCATTTTAAGCTTTCTTCGAGTTTATGTCCTAATACAGATGAAGAAAAGGATTATATGTCTCGAATTCCATATGCCAATGTAGTAGGATGTTTGATGTATGCGATGGTTTGTACTCGACCGGATATTTCACATGCAGTTGGGGTTGTCAGCAGGTACATGGCAAATCCGGGTAAAGAACACTGGTCAGCAGTGAAATGGGTGCTTCGGTACTTGAGAGGCACAAGTAGTTATTGTATCACTTACAATAAGAGTAGTGAATTTGTTTGCGGATATGTTGATTCCGATTTTGCAGGTGATTTAGATAAGAGAAGGTCAACTTCAGGGTACGTCTTTACTCTTGCAGGTGGAGCTATTAGCTGGATGTCAAAGCTATAGAACATTGTTGCTTTATCCACTACTGAAGCAGAATACATTGCTACTTCTCATGCTTGCAAAGAGGCGGTTTGGTTGAAAGGTTTGCTTGGTGAATTTGGTAGGTTGCAGGACAACATCAGGTTACTTTGTGATAGTCAAAGTGCAATACATTTGGCTAAGAATCCGGCCTATCATAGTAAATCAAAGCATATTACAATTAAGTACCATTTTGTAAGACAGGTTATCACTGAAAGGGGAGTCTCTCTTGAAAAGGTGCATACAAAGGAAAACTGTGCAGACATGTTCACGAAACCAGTTTTGTTAGAGAAGCTACGCTGGTGTTTGGCTTCTCTTGGCTTGCAGAAGAGATAAAATAATAATAACAGGGCATCAGGCTAATTGTTGTCAAGGTGGAGATTGTTGAGATTTTCAGTTTTATTAAAATAGTCAAAAATCTCAGTAGGTGACAAAAATTAGGAATTTGTTGCTAGATTAGCTCCAGGTTGTTGGGAGGGAGTTAATGCATCCTAAATTTGAGTTGAGAGGATTTATGAGGCAATTAGATTCTCCTTGCTATATAACAGGTATCTATACGGATTGTTTGAGGGTGTGTGTGAGAGTTTGTAATCTCCTGTTTGATTAATAAGATTGCCTATGCCTATGTTGTGTGGACGTAGCCCAGAATGGTTGGGTGAACCACGTAAAATCTCTGTGTCTTCTGTGTATGGTTTATTTGCTGTTGTTGTCTTTTGAATGCTGCGCACTAATTGCTCTAACAATGTTGCCCTTGACTAGTCTCTTTTTTTTATTTACTAACAAATTGCGAGATAATAAAGAAAAAAACCATTAGCTTTTTCTCTCCTCCACCTCCCAATCTCAGCAAGTCTCGTGAGGCTATGAGAGGAAAGGCTCTCGAGATGGATATTGTATTTTTCTCTTCTATGTTAATATAATTTCTGCGCTTTGACTTAAAAAAAAATTATATCACATCGTTTTTAAAATTTATATTTATATTCCATTTTTCTCTCTCATATATATCCATAGGAAACCATACAGAACTTTCACCGTCCTCATGTTAAACAACAAATGCACTAAACTTGATTTAAGAGAAAAACAACATCTTTTAATGTTCATGAGATATAGGAAACAATATAGAGCTTCACCGTCCTCGTGTTAACGACAAATGCACCAAACTTGATTTAAAAGGAAAAAAAACATATTTGAATGTTCATGAGATATATTATCGCTCTGACCGGCTGTGGCTAAGGAGCACCATGCAAGAGCTAAGTCATTGCTTTAGTTGACAAAGAAATATACCTTGCACGTAAAAATCCAAAGAATCGGACGAGTCGTTATGAAGAAATATCACTTGGGCATAAAAATCAGAGCATGTCAGTCTAACCTGAATTTACTTTAATTTGTCTATTATTATAGATGTGTTTGGACAGATTCGAACTAAGAATCTCGTACCAACAACGCATAAAGTTTGGTTCCATTCCTCTGCTTTTGAACTCCGGTACTCCATTATTGAGTCCACGTATTCGACATGCTCATATATTCTGTGTGCTTTTAGGCTTTTGATGTGGACCGAAAGCTTTGAATGTTCTGTTCGTTTAGCGGTGCACATGATTATATAACCTTAACTGATTACAGTCTCTGCAACATGAGCGCTCTCACTGGTTATATTTGGTCTAAGCTGCAGAGCAGAGATGGGAAAATTGACAGTGCTTGTGATAAAGGGGACGAGTTTAGTAATTAGGGATCACTTCCTAAGGAGCAGTGATCCTTACGTTGACATCACGTTGGGAAAACATGTCCGTAATGTCTTAACCTACCAACTTTTCAGCTGATCATTACGAATATTAGCTACATTTTTAGTAACTCTAATTCAGCTATAAAACACTATCTTCTGTTATAAAATGTGATGTTTAGTGGGCGACGAGGATTTTCCCATTGCTACGAATTAATACATCTAAATTTTGAGTATTTTTCCTTGTTTCTGTTCTCAGACGATGAAGACCTCTGTGAAAAAAAGGAACCTTAATCCAGTTTGGGAAGAAGATCTTAAATTCGCTAATGTTTCTAACAGTGATCATCGTTGGCTTACCGTGGTATACTATTTAAACCTAAATCTATCTCTTTCTCAATAAGTTTTTGCCCTTTGCATGTGATGGTATATATCAACGAATCATTTGTTTGGGTTTTGCAGGAAGTATGGGATGAGGATAAATTCCCGAAATTCAAACGGAGGGACTACATGGGTGAAGCTAAAATTGACCTACAGCCCCTTCTTCAAGAGGTGACAAATGGAAAGAAAGTAGTGGCTCAATCAAATAATAACAACCTCGCTAAGGATAGTTTGATCATCCAGCATAATGATGGTCGAATAGTTCAAGACGTGTGCTTGAAGCTCGCTCACGTTAAATCTGGTATCTTGGAAATGAGACTCGAATGGCAGCCCGAACACTGAAGCTTTAGTTTTAGCAAGTCGAAGCTTCATAGTTTGTATCATTTTAGGTTGCCGTGAGTGTTTGTAAAAAAATCTCAAATAGGTGAATTATCTTGAGGATATTAAGCCTTTGTATATACAGGATAGAGGCTTGACGGCGGGTTGTTATGTGAGAACTTATAGTTTGTATATTTGTGAATCAGCGCAATATGTTTTGTTTCTCTTTCTGTATATATCAAATGACTAAACTCAGTAACACAAGCTTCTGTGATGAATGTTTTGCTATAGAATCTAATTCCAATCCATTATTAAATGTCATGTTGTTGCTGGACTGGAAGTGTTCAAGTTCAATTTCAGTTACAATTTAGTTCATTCTCGCAAACTGATCTTTACCGTATATTCTTAATATTGAGAAAAACAGTCCTGGGCTCTACAGTTTTCATTTATGGTCATGTTTTGCCGACGTACACTCTACAGTTGATGACTCGTGCATAACTTGTCAATCTTATCTCTCCATTCATGCGTTCGGACTAAAATTGTCTATATTTTTCACTCTACTGGTCCATTTCGGACAAAAGTCTGAAGCATCTGTGGCCGTTAGTTGAAAGTCCACAAAGACTTAAATAAGTTTATTATATTGGACTTCGTGTATATACTGGACGTTCCCTGGTCATGTTCAGCAACGCTGTGAGGGTTTTCATTGAAGGAGATACGTGTATTTGAAATTCGAGGAGTCTGTTGTACTTCCGGAGCAGCTTTGTTAAGGTTGGTTAAAGAGGGAGAACAATCACAAAATCCTTCAAGGTTGGTTGGTTCAATATTTCGAATATTTATGAGTTCTTCATGAAACTAAATCCTTTTCTCATATATATATATATATATATATATATATATATATAGTACCGGAATTGAATTTCTTGAAGAAAATGCCGGCCAGAATTTCACGTCCCCTTGAAATTGTGACCTCCTGATAGAACTCCTCACAAAATGTATAGAACTCCTCAAAAAATGTACTCAATAAACTGGCGGTGTTATTAATCCATGCCACCGCTTGGATGAGAATACTGTATTTCAGTATTTGCATTAGTATATGTAAAGTAAATTTGCCAATTTTCGTTATTCGTAACTGATAATAGAGATTCGAGAATATTTATAATTTATATATATATATTAGAATTTGAGATTTATGTGACTTTTATTGTTTCAAGTAAATTGATTAATTAAAAAAATAAATATTATAATTTAACATAATTTTTTATTATATATAAGTTATATATTATCTTTTTATAATTAATATCAATAATAGTTAAAAAATTATCACATATTATAAGTTTTTTTTTTTTTTTTAATAAATGTGTATTACAATTGTTTACTATATTTTATCACCTATTTAACTTGTATAGTTACATTATTTTTAAAATATAATAATGCTATAAAATAATTTTAATAATTCATTATACATATTACTACAACTATATAAATCATATAAATCTAGAACAAACTTTTTATTTTTTAAGTTTTTGATTTTCTTTAATTCATAGAGATTTGAACTTTGAATCTTATTATTTCCTACAACTTCATAGCAAAAGGGATATCTCGTGCTGAGCAACTGACATAGTTGGAAGCAGCTCCAAGTGCCTTTGGAGCTAAAGCGCTACTGTGACGACTTACTCGTGCTCCTGAAAGGTATGGCTCCTCTCCGATCCACCTTAGGAGATTTGACAAATGTGGCTGGGGTCCTCATTCAGGCTGCTGTTCAGTGTCTCTGTGATACACAAAATTGCAGGAACAGTCCCATGTCCGTCCAAATCCCGCAATGTGGAAGGGGCTGTGGAGCCACAAGACCATTCCAAAAATTGATTTTTTCTGTTGGCTCATATGTCAGGAAAAAATCATAAAAGAGGATAGATGGAAGTCAAGAGGCTTTCATGGGCCATCTAAATGTCAATTGTGCTGCGAAAACGAAGAGAACACCAACCGTCTTTTGCTGGAATGCAAATTCGCAACAGAAATCTGGCCGGAGCTACTGAGCCCATGGAAAAACAATATTATTCATCCCATTTCTATCTCTGAATTATTTGCTAATTGGCTGCATATTTATCAAGGTGCATTCCCAAAAAATGAAAGCTTCAAAGCTGCGTGGCTCTCCTTGCCAAACATCATTTGTTGGCAAATGTGGCTTGAGAAGAATAAGAGAATTTGTAGAGATGAGCTCATGGAAAAACAATATTATTCATCCCATCTCCATCTCTGAATTATTTGCTAATTCGCTGCATATTTATCAAGGTGCATTCCCAAAAAATGAAAGCTTCAAAGCTGCGTGGCTCTCCTTGCCAAACATCATTTGTTGGCAAATGTGGCTTGAGAGGAATAAGAGAATTTTTAGAGACAAAGTATAGGATGTGAAGGTTAGATTAAAGAAAGTGTAGGTGATCAGGTTGAGGAAACAAATTTAAGCTAGGAGGAGCTAGATTGGGGCTCCATGATGAGACTCCAGTTTTCTGAAGTAGTAAGGCAAACCAAGTCAATAAAAGATTGATAAATTAGATGCAATGAGAAAGACTTTTCAAAATGGATCATCAAGTTTTATGAAGTAGTAAGGCATACCAAGTCAATAAAAGATTGACAATTTAGATGCAATGAAACAGACTTTTCAGAATGGATTATCAAGAAATCTAGACCTACTTTATTCCTCAACCGAGCAGCTAAAGGTAAGGCTCCAAAAGCTGGCGCATGAAGGGTTATCAAGAACATTGAAGGCAGAATCGATGACAGTTATGCCTGGGGCTTGGGCCACAATACTAGCATTCAAGCAGAAGCTTTGGCTCTGTGCAAGGCCTCAAGCAAGCCAACAGTTTAAGCATCAAAGAAGCAAATGTAATTGGCTATTCTAAGTCCATTATAAAAACTATAGTGGACAATTCTGTCCCTACAGATTTCAGATTTGCAAGAGTGGTGGCAAGAATGAATACTTTGGTTAAATCTTTCGAGAGTGTGAACTTCTTCCATGTGTTGAGGGAGAATAACAAGGACACAGATTTGGAATCCAATAAAGCTGTTCTCCTTTCCCTGGGCACTCTATTAAAAAACAGGGTCGAAAGATGGGATCACATCCCTTAAATCTTTTGTTTTCATGTTTTATTTCATTTTACTGAATAAATTTGTTTGTATCCACAAGTTAGAGAAAATCACTGAGATTGATTCCATTGCTAATTGTAAGTATCATCAGCTTCTATGTATCTGGGCCATTGAACTCCTAGCAGGAGAAGAAAACTGGCTTTTGCCATCACACTTTATAATCTGATTTGAGGCATTTATGCCATGACTTTAATATAAATCAATATTAGTTCTAGGCTAATGGATTATATATCAAGACAATAAACAAATTATTTAATACTTGCCCTTTTAATACACTTGAGATTCATGACAAACAATATATACCCTAAAACCTTGGAAATCTGTCACTTGACTTGAATACCAAATTTTCGAACTGTTGCACAGACCACACGGCACCTCAGGTAGATCAACACCATATTTAATATCATTTCATTCTCATTTAATGGTTTTATAATTTTATTCTCATTGGAAATCTGTCACTTGACTTGAATACCAAATTTTCGAACTGTTGCACACACCACACGGCACCTCAGGTAGATCAACACAATATTTAATATCATTTCATTGGTTTTATAATTTTATTCTCATTTATTGGAAAAGATAATTTTATTTTCATTTAATGGATTGGATAATATCCTTTTATTCTCATTAATGGAAAAGGAAATTTTATTTTCATTTAATGGATGAGATATAAAGACAGTAAACAAATTATTAATATTTGCCCTTTTTCATACTCCTGAAATTCATTGCAAACAATATATCCTGTACGACCTTGGAAATCTGTGAGTTAACTTGAATACGATTTTTTCGAACTGTTTTTTACACCACGCTGCACCTAATATTCAGTTTAGCCACGGGTTGGCAATATCTGCAGTTGCTCGACCAGTGGATAAAAAAGTAATAGGACTCAACAATCCGATCTAAAGTGACAAATATTGTTGGAATTTCAAAACAGCATTCTCAAATCATTTTCACACTTCTTACATCCCTTTTCACAATTTTTAAGGAATATTTTTAATTAGTTAGCAAATTTTTTTAACAGTATTTGTTGGTGTATATGTATATAATTAATATTAATTAGTTTTAGTTTAATTATAGGTATTGGATGTGATGTGAATTTGGTTTTAGGTTCAAAGTGGTTATAGGCATTTGGTTTTAGCTAGTTAATTCTAGTGGTTATACTTGATGTATTTGCACAAAACATAAAATATATTTAGATTCAGTTAGTTTAATTATCTATAGTTATTGTATATACTACTAAGCTTATTTTACTGGCTTTGTGTATTGATTCTCAAATTAATACTGTATAATCAAATTCATTTTCAATTTTTTTTTTTTTTCTAATTATTTTTCAACTAAATCCATAATTATGTTCTAACAATTTCATATTAATAAACTAAATAAGTTCAATGGAAAAAAACAAATGAGACACTGAGGTTTATATTTGCAGTTCACTGCTCATCTACAAGCTTCTTCCAACACTTCGTATATATGCCTTGTGACAAATTCATATGAAATAAATTTCTACAAGAAAACAATCCACCTCAGAGAGAGGGTTGCCTTCCTCGTTGAGTTCTCTTCACGTAACGAGCCCCAATTTCATATCTGTTTTAATATATGTGATTTGGGTTCCCATCAGCAGGGGATCCAACGTATGCATACACATTTTGGTTGGTATTCGTTCCCATTATCATTCTTTCCAAGAGCCTTTTTCATTTCGGTTGGCATAATTAAATCGTCTTTCGTTGATATTCAGATATTTGTCGGAGCAATGCTGGATGAAATTGGGTAAGAACTTATATGCAAGGGAATCATCCATCATGTTCTCCCACGACAAACACTATTTGCATTGGGGTTTTTCAACAGACTCTAAGTTTGGTTGGTTTATTCATCTCGGGTTAAGTGAAACAAGCCAGTGTTCCTGGCATGGATAGTGGATTTCGTGGCGTACTTTGGGACTTAAAAAAAAGATAGTGGATTTAGTTGGGTACTTTAGGACTTAAAAAGAAAAAGCTCTGGTTGTATGTTGGGAATTCCTAGTATTAATTATATAATTTTATCGTCTTTAAGTTTGAGAAGTAATATTGGGTTGTGTGAAGTTACATATATATATATAATAATAATAATTTAATTTCAAAATTAAGGTTATGTTAGATATTACATTGGAGTATGAAATTTTTTGTTTTGGGAACGAGGGACATTAAATTGGTGTATAAGATCTTTTTTTATGTGGGACAAAGAACCTATTTCTTAGCAAAGATTTAGTAAAACATACATGGTCTACCCCTCTCATTTTGAACTGGCTACTTTTAAAAAAGAAACACATGCCAGAAACACATATTAACCATTAAACCTACTCAATCTGTATATATAATAAAATTTTAAATTAATCAATTTATTTTTATATATGATTTTTTAAAGTAATAATTTATAATTACACTGCAGGTGTTCTTTTATGAGATTGACTCGGAAACAATGTTCATCCCAACCAATCCCTGTGCTCCACCTATCGCCTTTCTACCCTCTCAAAATTTGACACTTGTGGTTGCTCCCACCCTGCTGCTCTAAGCTCCATTAAACCTACTCAATCTGTATATATAATAAAATTTTAAATTAATCAATTTATTTTTATATATGATTTTTTAAAGTAATAATTTATAATTACACTGCATGTGTTCTTTTATGAGATTGACTCGGAAACAATGTTCATCCCAACCAAACCCTGTGCTCCACCTATCGCTTTTCTACCCTCTCAAAATTTGACACTTGCGGTTGCTCCCACCCTGCTGCTCTAAGCTCCATTAAACCTACTCAATCTGTATATATAATAAAATTTTAAATTAATCAATTTATTTCTATATATGATTTTTTTAAATAATAATTTATAATTACATAGAAGGTGTTCTTTTATGAGATTGACTCGGAAACACTGTTCATCCCAGCTAATCCCTCTGCTCCACCTATCGCCTTTCTACCCTCTCAAAATTTGACACTTGGTGGTTGCTCTCAGCCTCAGGTAGATCAACACCATATTTAATATCATTTCATTCTCATTTAATGGTTTTATAATTTTATTCTCATTGGAAATCTGTCACTTGACTTGAATACCAAATTTTCGAACTGTTGCACACACCACACGGCACCTCAGGTAGATCAACACAATATTTAATATCATTTCATTGGTTTTATAATTTTATTCTCATTTATTGGAAAAGATAATTACGCCGATAGGCGTAACCCCCTGTCGGAAGGAGCATGTTTTGTGATTAGGCTAATTAATTTTTTTGATCTGATGGTCAAGATTGGAAGATGCCAGTATATTCTGGTCGTCGCCACTAAATCGATGGTTGAAATTTACCCCACTGACTTCCTTGCATATCTAAATCAGGTGTTTAAGTCGTACTTAAATTAATTTTTTACAAATCTGGATTTAAAATTTACTGTGCCATTTATTAGTTGCCACCTATCCAAATTAACATTTCCAATGAAACGGTTATGCAAGGTGTCAACGTGTGGGCGCCCTGTGGTTTCATATGGGGTAACGGTGGAGGAGTGGAAGAGTTGTCTGCAACGTGGCAGAAGCGTTGCCCCTGGTGGTTTCAAATGTTTGCAATTCTGGCCCAACATGGTGGTGACCACATTGGTGCGCACGTTTAATTGAAAAGAATGATCCGACTGTTCAAACTGTCAATGAAACGTGCGCCCGCCACCTGCGCCCGCCATCCTCCGATGCGACTGTTGAAGGTCTCAATGAAACGTGCGCCCGCCATCCTCCGATCGTGGCAGCTCATCCTGTGAAAATCCTATGGAAGTTTATGGAACAATCGGTGCATGTTCGGACGTTTCTGTATCTCGTTGTGTTGAGCGATCTTCGAAATATGAATGTTCTGATGGCGCTTTTTGGTCGATGGAAATTGGGCGGACAAGTCCTCAAGCCAATTCGGTTGGCAGCAATGAGTATATATACAGTTCGTTGCACGACCCTAAATCCATTTCTTCTTATTTGCTGGAAGGTTGCATGAACTCATGCCCTTCTGTTCCATCCAGAGCTATATCAGTTTCTCCGTCTTCTTCATCAGATGAACAGAAGGGTTACCATGTAAGAGTGCAATGTAATGCAAATGAAGGTTTTCCTGAGGGTTTTGATGGTTACCCATTTGTGACACCAGGAGCATTTCATTCTTGTGAAGACTTGATGGAAAATATGCTTTCTGCATCACCAATGCCTGAACATAGTTTTTCAAGCCTGCCAGCTTACAATATCGTGATGCAAAATGTCATTGAAGGTGAAAATAATCTTCCATGGAGATTGCAGAAACTAAATGGGGTTTTAAAATCAAAAGCAGGAGGAGATGATCATATGTGTAATGTCAATCAATTCTCGTGGGATAACGAAAGAGACGAAGCATGTCAAATGGCCATTACCGACGCTGTTGTTAAAGAACAGCATCCCCCTCTGAAGCGACATTGTAGTGTAAGTGCCTGGACAGTATAAGCTTTTGGATCTATGAAAGTATGTAAAGCTTGAAAAGACAATGCCAAAATATCTATTTTAACATATTCTTCTTTTTTGATGTCTTGTTTTTGAAATAATTCCACTTTCATTGCCCAATAAATTTATACACTCATTCTTCCTATATGTTTTTTAAGGCCTTTTCCACATTCCTGTTTCACACAATCCTACATTGATGCCAATTGGTTGGTTTCTTAACACTGGTTCGTTATTTACTCTGCGCAGGAACGATTAATGGCCGATCGGCTGAAGGTGAATCCCGTGCCAGCAATAGAAGAAGGTATCAATTACAAGACGATGAGCAGCAGCTCATCAATGGTGGCATCCATAGAACCCACATTGTCCTCAACAACATTTAACACAGATGGGAAACCTCGTGCTCGAAGAGGCTCTGCAACGGATCCTCAGAGTCTTTACGCACGGGTATGTGCGACACAGTCGTTAGACATTCTGCATGTACTGCAATATATTCATATTCGTTTAGATTTGTTTCTCTGTTTTTAGTGAAGTTTATATAGCATTACAAAAATTTTTAGTGATTTAGTCTTAGTCTATTTTTATTTTTATAATTTTCTGATAAAGCTAGTCAATGCCCCTTCTGAGCTCCGACGACCACTGGATGCAAGCGCCTGTTGCCTTTCACGCTGTCGAAGCGACTTTCCACAAGCGAAGCACATGCTAATAACCTAAATACAAGAAAACTGAAAGCTAAACCCATATTGGAAGGTATACGGGGCTGGAATTTTCCTCCTAAGTAGTTTATTTTGGATCGTTGCTGAACTGAGGAATCGGAGGAGTGAACGCAGGAGGCATATAAAACTAGAATATGCAGACTATGGTGCTCAATTTCGCCCATGAAAAGCGTGGAATATAATATATTGAACTTATTCAATGTTATATTTTTCAGGGAGCGTTGACAAATTAACACGCGTCTGGAATGATAGGTTGGTTAACAATAGACTGTAGAGCTGCAAATGTCATTAGCAACGATTGGTTTTGGAGAATTTTATAAGAGAATTGACTTAATCAGTATCTCGGCTTCGATGCAGCACCTGTGCATGGATTGACATTTCACCCTTTGTTATACATATAATAATCCAACACTATTTCACCATTTCTTATAATATATTAAATTTGTTGAAATCTTCTTCTCTTGAAAAAAATACAAAATCCAAATATGCCTTTTTCGTACTTTTTTTTGTTTTGAAGGATCAGAAATCGAATTATGCTAGGAATCTTCTACGCGAAAGAATTCAAGGCAATTTCTTATAAAAACAAATTAATATATATATATATGATAACAATATATGTTATGATTATTCAAAGTCATATAGAATTTCTTATAAAAATGATGTGTGTCTCGTATAACAACGACGATAGCTATAAATTAAAAAACAGTATATGATATATGCTAGGAAGCTTCTACGCGAAAGAATTCAAGGTAATTTCTTATTAAAATAAATTAATATATATATATAACATAACAATATATGTTATGATTATTCAAGGTCATATATATATGATAACAATATATGTTATGATAACAATAAATATATGTTATGATAACAATATATGTTATGATTATTCAAGTTCATATAGAATTTATTATAAAAAATGATGTGTGTCTCGTATAACAATGACGACAACTACAAATGGAAAAACAGTATATGATATATGCTAGGAGGCTTCTACGCGAAAGAATTCAAGGTAATTTCTTATAAAAACAAATTAATATATATATAACATAACAATATATGTTATGATTATTCAAGGTCATATATATATGATAACAATATATGTTATGATAACAATAAATATATGTTATGATAACAATATATGTTATGATTATTCAAGTTCTAGATTGAATCATAATTATATTTATTAATGCTATTGTGTGATTGATATAAGCTAATAGGTTTATATGAAATAGATTTACAACTATAGTAAATATAGTTAATATATCAGAATAAATCTGTATGGACCCCCCACCAAATTAATAATTCTAAAGTATATTTTATTAAAAAATTACTATTTATAATTATTAATAACTATATAAATAATACTAATTAAATTAGTATTATTTTGTATATTAATATAATATGCAATTATTACATAAAATGTGAATAATATATTAATTGTTATATTTAAAATATTAATATAATTCACATACAACATAAATACAATATTATAGTACTATTTAGTTCTTATTAAAAATTTTAAATTATTTAATTTTTTTATGAAAAAAACATAAATTAATGATTTTTTATTTCTCATATATAATTTATTTTTATTATAAAATTATATTTTATTTATAAACGATATGTATAATATGTAGAAAGTTCAATGAGTAATATCAAATAAATTTAATCATTTCCAAACACCATTAAATATTGATTTCAAAAATAAAAAATATAGATAAGGAATTAATATAATATCTAGATATTAGATATTGACTTGTACAAATTTCATGGATATTTGATTAGTAGCAACTATCTTTGGAATAAATAGAATAATGGAAATTTGATTTATAGAGGTTTGGTAAGTTTATCTATACTTTTCACAAACTTAGGAGTGCATTTTTTATTTTATTTTATTTTTTTAAGCTATAATCAACCTTATTTAATAATTCAAATTATTAATCATAATATTATTAAAAATTTACAAAGGCATATAATATATTTTGATATTAGGATTAAAATTAATGCTACCCACTATTAACAAATATTAATATTAATGTCACTCTTAATATTAATTAATTGTTATTGATATTAGTATTAATTAATATTATCAATATTAATATTAAAGTTAATAATAATAATACATTAACTACTATAATGCAGATTATTATTATACTAATAATAATTTGCATTAGTATTTGATATTAAATAATTAATATGTAGGAATATACTAATATTAATAAATAAATAAGTTTTATTATTAATATTAATTAATTTGAATAAGAATAAGAATAAGAATATTATTTTTAATATTATTAATATTAAATCCTTGTGTTTATTAGTTCTGTTGGTTTATAATATAAATAATCGATCAATGTCATCCATGTTTAAATCAATTCCCTTGGGTTCACCAATTCCTTTGGTTTATAATTTTTTGGGTAATGGTTTTCCCTCGGGTTCACCAATTCCTTTGGTTTATAATATTAAACCCTTGGGTTTATTAGTTCTTTTGGTTTATAATATAAATAATCGATCAATGTCATCCATGATCAAATGTCACATTCTGACAAGCATTGTCTCAATGTGAAAATCACCCATGGCCAACCATGGTCATAGTTGGTTGAACGTCGCGTTCTGACAACAATTGTCTCAATATTTAAATCAATTCTCTTGGGTTCACCAATTCCTTTGGTTTATAATTTGTTGGGTAATGGTTTTCCCTTGGGCTCACCAATTCCTTTGGTTTATAATATTAAACCCTTGGGTTTATTACTTCTTTTGTTTTATGATATAAATAGTCGATCAATGTCATCCATGATAAAATGTCACATTCTGACAAACATTGTCTCAATATGAAAATCACACATGGCCAACCATGGTCATAGTTGGCCGAACGTCGCATTCTGAAAACAATTGTCTCAATGTTTAAATCAATTCCCTTGGGTTCACCGATTCCTTTGGTTTATAATTTGTTTGGTCATGGTTTCCCTTGGGTTCACCAATTCTTTTTGTTTATAATATTAAACCCTTGGGTTTATGTCATCCATGATCAAATGTCACATTCTGAAAATCATTGTCTCAATATGAATATCACCCATGGCCAACCATGGTCATAGTTGGTCGAACGTCGCATTTTGACAACAATTATCTCAATATTTAAATCAATTCCCTTGGGTTCACCAATTCCTTTGGTTTATAATATTAAACCCTTGGGGTTATTAGTTCTTTTGGTTTATAATATGAATAATCGATCAATGTCATCCATGATCAAATGTCACATCGCGGAGAACAATTGTCTCAATGTTTAAATCAACCCCCTTGGGTTCACCAATTCCTTTGGTTTATAATATTAAACCCTTGGGTTTATTAGTTCTTTTGGTTTATAATATGAATAATCGATCAATGTCATCCATGATCAAATGTCACATTCTGACAAATATTGTCTCAATATGAAAATCACTCATGGACAACCATGGTCATAGTTGGTCGAACGTCGCATTGTGACGACAATTGTCTCAATGTTTAAATCAATTCCCTTGGGTTCACCAATTCCTTTGGTTTATAATATTAAACCCTTGGGTTTATTAGTTCTTTTGGTTTATAATATGAATAATCGATCAATGTCATCCATGATCAAATGTCACATTCTGAGAAATATTGTCTCAATATGAAATTCACCCATGGCCAACCATGGTCATAGTTGGTCCAACGTCGCATTGTGACAACAATTGTCTCAATGTTTAAATCAATTCCCTTGGGTTCACCAATTCCTTTTGGTTTATAATATTAAACCCTTGGGTTTATTAGTTCTTTTGGTTTATAATATGAATAATCAATCAATGTCATCCATGATCAAATGTCACATTCTGACAAATATTGTCTCAATATGAAAATCACTCATGGCCAACCATGGTCATAGTTGGTCGAACGTCGCATTTTGACAACAATTGTCTCAATGTTTAAATCAATTCCCTTGGGTTCACCAATTCCTTTGGTTTATAATTTGTTGGGTAATGGTTTTCCCTTGGGTTCACCAACTCCTTTGGTTTATAATATTAAACCCTTGTGTTTATTAGTTCTTTTGGTTTATAATATAAATAATCAATCAATGTCATCCATGTTTAAATCAATTCACTTGGGTTCACCAATTCCTTTGGTTTATAATTTTTTGGGTAATGGTTTTCCCTTGGGTTCACCAATTCTTTTGGTTTATAATATTAAACCCTTCGGTTTATTAGTTCTTTTGGTTTATAATATGAATAATGACAACAATTGTCTCAATGTTTAAATGAATTCCCTTGGTTTCACCAATTCCTTTGGTTTATAATTTGTTCGGTAATGCTTTTCCCTTGGGTTCACCAATTCCTTTGGTTTATAATATTAAACCCTTGGGTTTATTAGTTCTTTTGGTTTATAATATGAATAATCGATCAATGTCATCCATCATCAAATTGTCTGAATATGAAATCATCCATGGCCAACCATGGTCATATTTGGTCCAACGTCGCATTGTGACAACAATTGTCTCAATGCTTAAATGAATTCCCTTGGGTTCACCAATTCCTTTGGTTTATAGTTTGTTGGGTAATGGTTTTCCCTAGGGTTCACCAATTCCTTTAGTTTATAATATTAAACCCTTGGGTTTATTAGTTCTTTTGGTTTATAATATAAATAGTCGATCAATGTCATCCATGATCAAATGTCACATTCTGACAAACATTGTCTCAATATGAAAATACCCATGGCCAACCATGGTCATAGTTGGTCGAACGCCGCATTGTGACAACAATTGTCTCATTAAATCAATTCCATTCGGCTCACCAATTCCTTTGTTTATAATTTGTCAGTAAACTATTTCCCTTGCCCCATCATCTTTTGGTTTATAATTTGTCGTATTGGTTTTCCTTCGTATCACCACCTTCTTTGTTTATAATATTAAACCTTTAGCGTTTTACGTTCTTTTGGTTTATAATATAAATAATCGATCAATGTCATCCATCTTTAAATCAATCCGCTTGGGTTCACCAATTCCTTTGTTTATAATTTATAAGGGTGTTAGTTTTCCTGGGTTCACCAATTCTTTTGGTTTATAATATTAAACCTAAATATTATTTCTTTTGTATTATAATATTGAAATAATTAATAACAATTTTATCTCCAATGGTTGTTTTAATTTCGTTCGTTAATTTTTAATTTTGTTTATAATAATATTAAACCCTTGGGTTTATTACTTCTTTTGGTTTATAATATAAATAATTGATCAATGTCATCCATGATCAAATGTCACATTCTGACAAACATTGTCTCAATATGAAAATCACCCATGGCCAACCATGGTCATAGTTGGTCGAATGTCGCATTGTGACAACAATTGTCTCAATGTTTAAATCAATTCCCTTGGGTTCACCAATTCCTTTACTTTATAATTTGTTGGGTAATGGTTTTCCCTTGGGTTCACCAATTCCTTTGGTTTATAATATTAAACCCTTGTTTTTATTAGTTCTTCTGGTTTATAATATAAATAATCGATCAATGTGATCCATGTTTAAATCAATTCGCTTGGGTTCACCAATTCCTTTGGTTTATAATTTGTTCGGTAATGGTTTTCCCTTGGGTTCACCAATTCCTTTGGTTTATAATATTAAACCCTTGGGTTTATTAGTTCTTTTGGTTTATAATATGAATAATCGATCAATGTCATCCATCATCAAATTGATCAATATGAATCGTGCTATGGCTAACCATGGTCATACTTATTCAATCAGCAGATTGTAATAAATAATTGTCTCACAAGCAGAATGAATTTCGTCGTTCAATCTTTGGTCATATTGGAATATTGGTCGGTAATGGTTTTCCCTAGGGTTCACCAATTCCTTTAGTTTATAATATTAAACCCTTGGGTTTATTAGTTCTTTTGGTTTATAATATAAATAGTCGATCAATGTCATCCATGATCAAATGTCACATTCTGACAAACATTGTCTCAATATGAAAATCACCCATGGCCAACCATGGTCATAGTTGGTCGAACGTCGCATTGTGACAACAATTGTCTCAGTGTTTAAATCAATTCCATTGGGTTCACCAATTCCTTTGGTTTATAATTTGTTGGGTAATGGTTTTCCCTTCGGTTCACCAATTCCTTTGGTTTATAATATTAAACCCTTATGTTTATTAGTTCTTTTGGTTTATAATATAAATAATCGATCAATGTCATCCATCTTTAAATCAATTCGCTTGGGTTCACCAATTCCTTTGGTTTATAATTTGTTGGGTAATGGTTTTCCCTTGGGTTCACCAATTCTTTTGGTTTATAATATTAAACCCTTGGGTTTATTATTTCTTTTGGTTTATAATATGAATAATGAAAACAATTGTCTCAATGTTTAAATGAATTCCCTTGGGTTCACCAATTCGTTTGGTTTATAATATTAAACCCTTGGGTTTATTAGTTCTTTTGGTTTATAATATAAATAATCGATCAATGTCATCCATGATCAACCATGGCCAACCATGGTCATAGTTGGTCGAATGTCGCATTGTGACAACAATTGTCTCAATGTTTAAATCAATTCCCTTGGGTTCACCAATTCCTTTACTTTATAAATTGTTGGGTAATGGTTTTCCCTTGGGTTCACCAATTCGTTTGGTTTATAATATTAAACCCTTGTTTTTATTAGTTCTTCTGGTTTATAATATAAATAATCGATCAATGTCATCCATGTTTAAATCAATTCGCTTGGGTTCACCAATTCCTTTGGTTTATAATTTTTTGGGTAATGATTTTCCCTTGGGTTCACCACTTAGTTTGGTTTATAATATTAAACCCTTGGGTTTATTAGTTTTTTTGGTTTATAATATGAATAGTCGATCAATGTCATCCATGATCAAATGACACGTTATGAGAAACATTGTCTCGTTATGAAAATCCCCCATGGCCAACCAAGGTCATAGTTGGTCCAGCGTCGCATTGTGACAACCATTGTCTCAATGTTTAAATCAATTCCCTTGGGTTCACCAATTCCTTTTGGTTTATAATTTGTTGGGTAATGGTTGTCCCTAGGGTTCACCAATTCTTTCGGTTTATAATATTAAACCCTTGGGTTTATTAGTTTTTTTGGTTTATAATATGAATAGTCAATCAATGTCATCCATGATGAAATGTCACATTCTAACAGACATTTTATCAATATGAAAATCACCCTTGGCCAACCATGGTCATACTTGGCCCAACGTCGCGTTGCGACAACAATTGTCTCAATGTTTAAATCAATTCCATTGGGTTCACCAATTCCTTTGGTTTATAATTTTTTGGGTAATGAGTTTCCCTTGGGTTCAGCACTTGGTTTGGTTTATAATATTAAACCCTTGGGTTTATTAGTTTTTTTGGTTTATAATATGAATAATTGATCAATGTCATCCATGATGAAATGACACGTTATGAGAAACATTGTCTCATTATGAAAATCCCCCATGGCCAACCATGGTCATAGTTGGTCCAGCGTCGCATTGTGACAACCATTGTCTCAATGTTTAAATCAATTCCCTTGGGTTCACCAATTCCTTTTGGTTTATAATTTGTTAGGTAATGGTTGTCCCTTGGGTTCACCAATCCCTTTGGTTTATAATATTAAACCCTTGGGTTTATTAGTTTTTTTGGTTTATAATATGAGTAGTCGATCAATGTCATCCATGATGAAATGTCACATTCTGACAAACATTGTATCAATATGAAAATCACCCTTGGCCAACCATGGTCATACTTGCCCCAACGTCGCATTGTGACAACAATTGTCTCAATGTTTATTAGTTCTTTTGGTTTATAATATGAATAATTGATCAAGGTCATCCATGATCAAATGTGACATTCTGACAAATATTGTTTCAATATGAAAGTCACCCATGGCCAACCCTGCTCATAGTTGGTCCAACGTCGCATTGTGACAAGAATTCTCTGAATGTTTAAATTAATTCCCTTGGGTTCACCAATTTCTTTTGGTTTATAATTTGTTGGGTGATGGTTGTCCCTTGGGTTCACGAATTCCTTTGCTTTCTAATATTAAACCCTTAGGTTTATTACGTCTTTTGGCTTATAATATGAATACTCGATCAATGTCATCCATGATCAAATGTCACATTCTGACAAAGATTGTCTCAATAGGAAAGTCACCCATGGCCAACCTTGGTCACAGTTGGTCCAACGTCGCATTGTGACAACAATTGTCTGAATGTTTAAATCAATTCCCTTGCGTTCACCAATTCGTTTGGTTTGTAATTTTTTGGGTAATGGTTTTCGCTTGGGTTCACTAATTCCTATGGTTTATAATATTTAAACCTTTGGTTTATGATGACATTGGGTTTGTATTATTAATTATCCGTTGGGTTTATTAATATCTTCACTCTCAAATATTAATTGTTAGGGTTTATTAATCTCTTGGGTTTTTTGTTTTTAAATTTTGTTTCATATGGTTTATTACTCTCTTCAGTTTAATAATGATTATTAGTAATATTATAATATTATAATAATATTATTAATATTTAATAAATATTATTAATATATTATTAAATTTTCTGGTTTATTCATAATATAACCATCTATGATATTAAATTATAAATAAATATTAAAATATTAAATATTATTTTTATTATTTTTATATTAATAAATATTATTATTATATATTATATATATTTGAAGATAATTTATAGTATGTATATAGTTAATATTAATAATATATTAATAAATATTTTTAATATATATTATTAATACTTATTATAATATTATAATAAGTATTAATAATATATATTAATATTATAATATTATTAATTTATTTTTGTATAAATTAATAATATTATAATATTACTAATATTCATTATAAATAAATATTCAAATATTTATTAATAATGCTTATTTCTAATATTTTAATATTATTAATAATATATATTAATAGTATTATAATATTTTAATATTTATATAGTAATATTAATAATATTATAATATTACTAATAATAATTATAAATAAATATTGAAATATTTATTAATAATGATTATTAGTAATATTATAATATTATTACTATTATATATTATAAATATATTTTGAAATCTTTATTAATAATGATTATTAGTAATATTATAATATTATTAATATTCATTATTAATAATATATATTCATAATATTATAATATTATAATATTTATTTTGTAATATAAATATTATTATAATATTACTAATAATTATCATTAAGAAATATTAGATTATAATGTTACTAATAATCATTATAAATAAATATTCTAATATTTATTAATAATTAATATTTGTAATATTATAATATTATTAATAATATAACTAACTATGATATAATATATATTATTAATATATTATTAGTTCTTTTGCTTTATTAATAGTATAGCCATGTATGATATATTAAATTATTATATATTATTACTATTTTTTTTTATTAATATATATTATATATATTTCATGTTAATTTATAGTATGTATATAGTTAATCATAATTTATAGTATGTATATATTATTATTCTTATTAATATAAAATATATATTTTTCAAATTAATATAATAAAATTATTATATATAATATTTATTTAATGATATATAAATTAATGTGATGGGTAGTGGATATAGGCCTATCGGCGTATATCAACCACATTGGTAAATGTGGTTGTAAATCTATTTTATATACGCCTATCGGCGTATATCAACCACATTAGTTTTTACTAATGTGGTTGTGCTAGTTTTATTTTCATTTAATGGATTGGATAATATCCTTTTATTCTCATTAATGGAAAAGGAAATTTTATTTTCATTTAATGGATGAGATATAAAGACAGTAAACAAATTATTAATATTTGCCCTTTTTCATACTCCTGAAATTCATTGCAAACAATATATCCTGTACGACCTTGGAAATCTGTGAGTTAACTTGAATACGATTTTTTCGAACTGTTTTTTACACCACGCTGCACCTAATATTTAGTTTAGCCACGGGTTGGCAATATCTGCAGTTGCTCGACCAGTGGATAAAAAAGTAATAGGACTCAACAATCCGATCTAAAGTGACAAATATTGTTGGAATTTCAAAACAGCATTCTCAAATCATTTTCACACTTCTTACATCCCTTTTCACAATTTTTAAGGAATATTTTTAATTAGTTAGCAAATTTTTTTAACAGTATTTGTTGGTGTATATGCATATAATTAATATTAATTAGTTTTAGTTTAATTATAGGTATTGGATGTGATGTGAATTTGGTTTTAGGTTCAAGTGGTTATAGGCATTTGGTTTTAGCTAGTTAATTCTAGTGGTTATACTTGATGTATTTGCACAAAACATAAAATATATTTAGATTCAGTTAGTTTAATTATCTATAGTTATTGTATATACTACTAAGCTTATTTTACTCGCTTTGTGTATTGATTCTCAAATTAACACTGTATAATCAAATTCATTTTCAATTTTTTTTTTTTTTCTAATTATTTTTCAACTAAATCCATAATTATGTTCTAACAATTTCATATTAATAAACTAAATAAGTTCAATGGAAAAAACAAATGAGACACTGAGGTTTATATTTGCAGTTCACTGCTCATCTACAAGCTTCTTCCAACACTTCGTATATATGCCTTGTGACAAATTCATATGAAATAAATTTCTACAAGAAAACAATCCACCTCAGAGAGAGGGTTGCCTTCCTCGTTGAATTCTCTTCACGTAACGAGCCCCAATTTCATATCTGTTTTAATATATGTGATTTGGGTTCCCATCAGCAGGGGATCCAACGTATGCATACACATTTTGGTTGGTATTCGTTCCCATTATCATTCTTTCCAAGAGCCTTTTTCATTTCGGTTGGCATAATTAAATCGTCTTTCGTTGATATTCAGATATTTGTCGGAGCAATGCTGGATGAAATTGGGTAAGAACTTATATGCAAGGGAATCATCCATCATGTTCTCCCACGACAAACACTATTTGCATTGGGGTTTTTCAACAGACTCTAAGTTTGGTTGGTTTATTCATCTCGGGTTAAGTGAAACAAGCCAGTGTTCCTGGCATGGATAGTGGATTTCGTGGCGTACTTTGGGACTTAAAAAAAAGATAGTGGATTTAGTTGGGTACTTTAGGACTTAAAAAGAAAAAGCTCTGGTTGTATGTTGGGAATTCCTAGTATTAATTATATAATTTTATCGTCTTTAAGTTTGAGAAGTAATATTGGGTTGTGTGAAGTTACACATTTATATATATAATAATAATAATTTAATTTCAAAATTAAGGTTATGTTAGATATTACATTGGAGTATGAAATTTTTTGTTTTGGGAACGAGGGACATTAAATTGGTGTATAAGATCTTTTTTTATGTGGGACAAAGAACCTATTTCTTAGCAAAGATTTAGTAAAACATACATGGTCTACCCCTCTCATTTTGAACTGGCTACTTTTAAAAAAGAAACACATGCCAGAAACACATATTAACCATTAAACCTACTCAATCTGTATATATAATAAAATTTTAAATTAATCAATTTATTTTTATATATGATTTTTTAAAGTAATAATTTATAATTACACTTGCAGTGTTCTTTTATGAGATTGACTCTAAAACAATGTTCATCCCAACCAATCCCCGTGCTCCACCGTATCGCCTCTTCACCCTCTCAAAATTTGACACTTGTGGTTGCTCCCACCCCCGCTTCTAAGCTCCATTAAACCTACTCAATCTGTATATATAATAAAATTTTAAATTAATCAATTTATTTTTATATATGATTTTTTAAAGTAATAATTTATAATTACACTGCATGTGTTCTTTTATGAGATTGACTCGGAAACAATGTTCATCCCAACCAAACCCTGTGCTCCACCTATCGCTTTTCTACCCTCTCAAAATTTGACACTTGCGGTTGCTCCCACCCTGCTGCTCTAAGCTCCATTAAACCACTCAATCTGTATATATAATAAAATTTTAAATTAATCAATTTATTTCTATATATGATTTTTTTAAATAATAATTTATAATTACATAGAAGGTGTTCTTTTATGAGATTGACTCGGAAACACTGTTCATCCCAGCTAATCCCTCTGCTCCACCTATCGCCTTTCTACCCTCTCAAAATTTGACACTTGGTGGTTGCTCTCAGCCTGCTGCTCTCCTTCTCGCGCGTCACCTCCTTCTCATCCGCGCTGCTATCCAATCATCCCACCGCTCACCTCCTTCGGTGTCCCATAGGCTCATTTTAATAAATGAGCAAGTACTAGTATATATTGTACATTTTATTTACTTTAATAATAATTAAATATTAAAAAATAAATAAATAAATTCAGATTATATCACATTTTATTTTTAAATTTGAATTTATATTCAAATTTTCTCTCATATATATCTATAGTAAACAATATAGAGCTTTCACCGTCCTTATGTTAAAGACAAATGCACTAATGAGATATATTGTCGCTTTGACCGGCACTGGCAACGAGCACCAAGGAAGCGTCATGTCATTGCTTTAGATGACCGAAATATACCTTGCAGGTAAAGGTATATTTCTACGGGTATCTGACGTGTCGCTATGAAGAAATATCCGTTGGGCGTAAAATCCCGAGGATGCCGGTCTAACCCTAATTTACTTTAATTGCTCTAGTATGGAAGTCTTTGAACAGATTCGAACTAAAAATGTTGTACCAACGCCACATGAAGTTTTGTTCCATTCCTCTGCTTTTGAACTCCGGTACTCCATTATTGAATCCACGTATTCGACAAGTTCATATATTCTGTCTGCTTTTTATGTTTCGCATAACGACCGAAAACTTTGAAAGTTCTGTTCGTTTGGTTGTGCAAATGATTATATAACCGTAACTGATTACAGTCTCTGCAACATGAGCACTCTCACTTGTTATATTTTGTGTACGCTGCAGAGCGGAGATGGGAAAATTGACTGTGCGGGTGATAAAGGGGACGAGTTTAGTAATTAAGGATCACTTCCTAATGAGTAGTGATCCTTACGTTGACATCACGTTGGGCAAACAAGTCCGTAATCTCTTAACCTACCAATTTTTGAGCTGATCATTACGAGTATTAGCTACATTTATAGTAACTCTAATTCAGCCATAAAAAACAATCTTCTCTTCTAAAATTTAATGTTTAGTGGGCGACAAGGTTCTTCCCATTGCTAAGAATTAATAAGTGATTTTTCCTTGTTTCTGTTCTCCTCCGTGAAAAAAAGGAACCTTAATCCAGTCTGGGAAGAAGATCTTAAATTCGCTAATTTTTCTTACCGTGATCAGCACTTGCTTACTGTGGTATATTCTTTAAACCTAAACCTAATTCTTTCTCAATAATTTTTTACCCGTTGCATGCGACGATGATATATATGAATGAATCATTTGTTTGGGTTTTGCAGGAAGTATGGGATGAGGATAAATTCCCAAAATTCAAACGGAGGGACTTCCTGGGTGAAGCTAGAATTGACCTACAGCCCCTTCTTCAAGAGGTGACAAATGGAAATAAAGTGGTGGCTCAATCCAATAGTAACAACCTCGCTAAGGATAGTTGGATCATCAAGCATAATGATGGTCGAATAGTTCAGGACGTGTGCTTGAAGCTCGCTCACGTTAAATCTGGTATCTTGGAAATGAGACTCGAATGGCAGCCCGAACACTGAAGCTTTAATTTCAGCAACTCGGAGCTTCATAGTTTGTATCATTTTAGGTTGTTGTCAAAGTTTGTAAGAAAATCTGAAATAGGTGAATGATACTGAGGATATTAAGCCTTTATATATACAGGATAGAGGCTTGATGGCGGGTTGGGTTGTTATGTGAGAGTCACTTGTAATTTGTATATCTGTCAATCAATGCAATATGTTTTGTTTCTCTTTCTGTATATATCAAATCACTAAACCCCTGAACACAAGTTGCCGTGATGATGGTTTTAACGACGTACACTGTGCAGTTGAAGACTGATGCATAACTTGTCAATAGTATCTCTCTATTCATGCATTCGGACTAAAATTGCCCATAGTTTTAAGACCACTTGGTTAATTTCGGACTACAATTTGAAGCATATTTGGCCGTTAGTTGAAAGTCCACGAGGACTTAAATAAGTATATTATATTGGACTTCGTGTATGTACTGAACATTCTCTAGCAATGGTCAGCAGCCGGGTCAGTGTTTTCATTTCCAAGCTTCAGGATTTTTTAACGTTTATACACGCAAGCTGACCAAAAAAAAATACTTTCTTTTATTTATTTATTTATTTATTTAATATATATATATATATATATAATTTAATTTTCCCTCCTAATCCAATAGATACTTAAACTACTATATATATAAAATTTAATTTTCCCTACTCAGAAAATAAGTTTGCCGCGTCATTGATCCATGCCAGTCTCTCGACTACTGTATTTTGGTTTTTTCTTTAGTATGTGGGAAGTAAATTTGGCATTTTTGTTATTAGTAGATAGATAATATAGATTAGAGAATATTTAAAATAGTATATATAAATTATAAATTAATATTTATGTTAAATTATTTTTGTTATTTGAGTTAAATGGATAATAGAAAAAAAAAATTATAGTTTTGTAAAAATGTTTATGATATAATTTAATTTAATTTTAAATAAGTCTAAATTTATATGGTTAAATATATATGTAAAAAATAATATTTTTTTACACATAGGAAATTGCTAATTCTGCAAAGTCATATATTACATTCTATTTCTTTTTGTTTTGAACCTATGACAAAGAAAGACATGTTCTTAACTATTAGTACCACTCAAGATGTATATATCTGTTCAAGTTATATATTAATCTTTTTATAATTAATAACAATATTCTATTTCTTTTTGTTTTGAACCTATGACAAAGAAAGACATGTTCTTAACTACTAGTACCACTCAAGATGTATATATCTGTTCAAGTTATATATTAATCTTTTTATAATTAATAACAATATTAATTTGAAAATATGGTACATATTATAAATTAAGTCTTTTTATTTGTATTACAATTAATGTCTATATTTTATGACCCACTTAATTTATATAGCGGCACTAATTTTAAAATATAATAAATACAATAAAATATCTTTTATAATTTATTATACATATTATACATATTTCTATAACTATATAAATCTATAAATAAATTTTTAATTTAAAAAGAAATATATTTTGTTTAATCCATAAAGATTTAAACTTTCAATTTTATTACTTAAATACAACTTCATAACAAAAAAAGATTGTCAATGAATCTACCTTATAACTATATAAACTTTATAAATTACTAATCTAGAAAACTTAAATGAAATTCCAAACATTAAATATACCTATACATTAAGAATATAATCAAATATTTAAATAGTAATTGAATAATTTGATCAAATTCTAATAAACAAAGGTACCAAAAGCCTAACAATACAACCTCTACCAAATATAATTCAATTCGCAATTGTGGATAATGCAATCCTCTACCAGTTGTGACAAGCATTCCTCTCCTGTTTATGCCAAGCCCTTCAGGATGACCTTTTATGTTGTACTTTTTTTCAATGAATTAATTCAAAATTGCCATCAAGAAGGTGTAGTAAATCTCTTAGATATTATCAATAATGTTTTTCTTTTTATTGAAGTTTATTTTTTCTAAAATTTAAAATATATAATTTTAATTTTTTATATAACATTTTTAAATCTCTTAGATATTATCAATAATGTTTTTCTCTTTATTGAAATTTATTTTTTCTAAAATTTAAAATATATAATTTTAATTTTTTATATAACATTTTAAAAGTTTTGTTATTATTATAAAACAGGAAACTTTTATTAAAAAAAAAGTAGCGGAATCCCCCATCAAAATGTATATCATTATGTTCATCAACTTAGATTTAAAATGTTGTTTTGTAAAACAGGGATACATAAGAAAAGAAAAAAATACGCATAAATTTGCATAATGTTAAAATGACGACCATCTAGCATCGACCATAAAATAACGAAGTCAAATCTTCAGAACAAATTTGAAATTTAATGTGTGATGAAAGTTCCTCCACATGCCTTTGCAGAATTTTTTTCACCGCACATACTATGCATCCATTAGATTTTCATATTAGAATAATGACAGATTGCCATCTTGACCAGATATGTTGATTCCAAATAGTTGCGCCCAAGAAGATTGCCATTAAGATTAAAAGCAATACGTCACTGTCATCTATTATGACTTTCTCTGGTTTACTATGTTTTTATGATATTTATTAAATATTATATTGCATATCATTTTATTCTCATTTAATGAATTTATATGAATATTATTACGTCGATAGGAGTATTCCCTCTATCGTAAATCGACTCTTTTGTGATTAAACTAATTAATATTTTTCATCCGGTGGTCTATATTGAAAGATGTCGGTATATTCTCGTCGTCGCCACTCAATCAATGAATGAAATTGAAAGCGATAACCTCCTTGGATGTCTAAATCAAGTGTTTAAACCCTACTTAAATTAATTTTTTACCAAATGATCATTAAAAATTTACTGTTCCTCTTATTTATCTCCACTTATGAGAGTATGAGGGATTAGAGCGAAATAAGGGCACGTTTCGGGCAAGAAAGTTCTATCATTGAAGCTGCATGGCATGTGGTTAGCTTAACGTTTTAGGTTTAATCATGGGATTTGTATGGAGGCGGCCATCTCTGCAAACAACAAGAAATATCGATGTCCATCCATCTTCCAACGGGAGTAGCGTGCCACATGCAATGAATTCTTTAATGGCCATTATCTTCAGCCGGTGCCACGCACAACGAAATCTACATAGCTATCGCACAAGCGGGAATCGTTACAGGAAGGTGAACGAGAGCGTCGCCCAAACGTTTCAATAGAGTGGTTCCACAGAGTTGATCTGCCTATCTGCTATGATGTTTGGCATGGTAATGCTCAATTTATTTCAGACCATAAGGCCACCTAGTTTAAAGCAGCCAACGCATTTGGAAGAATGGTGTTCAGGAAAATTTCAAGGGATGGCCTCCACTGTTCATCTGAAAATACATTTGTTCAACATTATCAGAAGAGGGCTTCTTTCCTTGAACATCTATCTTTGATAGAAAGAACAAGATCTTGGATGTTTGACAGCAAGCATAAAAAAGATCCATGGAAGCCTAGAGATGCTCATGCGATTGTTCGGGTCTGGCCACGGTTTTATTCTATTCCTGGTGAGCATTCAGAGTATTTTAAAACCTTTTGTTGGACATAATTATTCTTGTACAAGCCATTTCATGAAATTTCTGCAGAGATTGGGCTTTCAGATGAAATTATTATTGAAAACTGGAGGAATTTCTAATATCGAGCTTGGGATGTTGATCGAAATCCATCGATTGATGAAAATATTGAAGATGGAGAAGATGGTGATTTTTATAACCAAGAAATGAATCTTGAAGATGATTTTCAAGAGTGGCACCTTTTCTCTTGCTTGGTTCCACCAAATAGTGTCAATGTTTCTGATCTTCACACCCTTGGTCGAAGGGATTTTGATATATCCTTTGACTGGCAGAGTGCAACTATTTCTGATGATGTGGCCGAAGAAGCTATTAATTTTATAAGGAATGTAATATCAATGGTTGATATTGGTGACCTTTCAAATAGAACATTTGCCTCTCCAGATTCATTGGCAGAAAAACAACGACTTGCTTTTGAAATTGTTTTAAGGCATTTTGCTGAATATGAGATTCGTGAAGCTCTTCTTATGATTATTCAGGGCACTACAGGCACTGACAAGTATTTCCTTATCCATTGTATTTCTGAGACTCTTTCTAATCTGTCAAGTAATGGAAAAAGTCCTTTGCTTGTTCTTGCCCCAACAGGAATAGTCGCTTTCAATATACATGCAAAAACAATACATTATGCTTTGAAAATCCCGATTAGAGATATGAAACCACTATAGGGTCTGGCACGTCTCCCAGACCCATTTTTTTTTTTTTTTCATTTTCCTAATATGTCTAGATACATATAACAATTGAACCTGTGATGAGTGCTACACATATAACATAACTCAAATATTCTCTACTTTATGCGCCGATAACAATTATAGTTTTTTTTATACTGAATCACTTACAAATTCAGACTGTTATCCGGGGTTTAGATTCTTTTCAATACTTATAGACAGCCATGGAATTACAAGAATTTCCATGAGAATTTTTGGACTTGACCTCCCCCTTTCTCAGTCCAGATAGTAGACTTATATATCTATATATATTACTTTGTATTTCTCAGGTTTCCTGTTCAGAGTGGTGTCCAACTCTAGATGATCACTAGGCCCTTACTCAAACTTCCCAGTTTGCAGGCCTTATAAAATTTCCAACATTTTAAAGTGCAGCATTGAGATATAGATGTATGCCTCCTCGCATACCTCTATCTATACTCAGTTAACTTCCATGGCTCCAACTACTTTCCCAGCAGTTTATATGGAAGTTAGCCAGATGCTCTGTTCGTTGTATTCTTACATATGCTCACAATCTTCCCTCACACAACTTTTTATCACCTAATGGTTGCGCAAGTAGGATTTCCCTTTTATTTTACTGTTACAACATTCAACTTGGTTGACACTCTGGTGCAGATTCAACTATTCCCTAGGACACAGATCCTCTTTGCTTCGATCAAATAGGGGAGGATACTGAACTGGATAGTTTTGACTCCCTAGTGTTAGATCCTCTTACTTAGTTAGGCTTCAACTTCTGCTTTCATAAATTTACACTTACAGTTAATAGAATAATTTAAACTCTTAGTTTTACAATTCCTTCCATTGCCACCCAACTGACATACTGAACTCCATACTACTATCACAGGGTTGCTGTGTCCTATCTTCTGTGATTTGTGACAGGGAATTCTGTGTCACCTATATTGTTATGATAGGTTTAGTTATTTGGTACTTGCTGTTCATGGTTACTGGTTTGTTAACATTTTCTGTCTATATACACATAGTAAGTTAATGTTCCTTGGAAAGGCAGCAAGCTACACCTGTACATAATCATGGGATTAGCTGTTCAAAGGATCTACCATCTCTAACTCCATTTTACAAGATACTCATCCCTATATTCCAACCATTTGTCTCTGCTATCAATAGCTTTGGTTTACAATTACATGAGTTACTGAACCAATAATCAATCTACAATTTTCATAATGAACCATAACCTAATAACTCATAAATTGCTTAAGAACTATAACATCACAATTCGAAATTTGCATAATAAACTATAACATCACAATTCATAAATTGCATAAGAAACTATAACATCACAATTCATAAATCAGGGATATATTTAATACAGACTTACAGCAATATCCAACAATAGGCATGCATACCTCTACCATGACCAGTCCTCCCAACCTTAGAATCCTCTTTATCTCCTAGGATTCACCCCCGAGCAGAGATCCTCCAAGAACAGACTAACCTCAATCTGTTCTGGAGCAGCTTATTTAAGTTGTGCTTTCCCCAAAGCCTGTTTCCAATTCTGCGTCCAGAATTTCAGGATGCTTTATTCCTGTTTAGCCTAGGCTTCCCATTTTGGGACTCTTTAAAGCTTCTTTAAGCTTTTCCTCAGCTTTTCCAGCTTTTTTTCTCACCTCTTCCCAACTACTCCTCTTCATTGGGGAAATTTAGATTTTTCCTCAAAAATCTAAATTAGAAATATTTCTTTCAAGGATTTTTGAAAGATTTGGGGAAAGTCTTTTTCCTTTTCCATTACCTCATGGATTAGGCATGTGATCTCACTTTCTCATCTGGTCATAGTGCATGCACAATAATTTATTTATTATTTTTTTTTATAATTAAATAGTTAACCATATCCACATAATAATTATCCATTGGGGTCCACTCCCCTATGGATTTATGTTTAAATGTCAATTTTGAAAATCATAGAACTTGGGGGTGTTACATATTCCCCCTCTGAAAATAAACACCGTCCTCGGTGTTGACAACTATCTGCTTAGTTGATTTTGCACATAATTAGGAATGCTTTTCCATTATCTTAGCTTCACCGTTCCATGTAGCTTTTCAGCAGTAAAGTGCTCCAATGCACCTTTACTCCAGCTACTGTTCGATCTCGCAATTCAATCTCCTCCTGTCTTCATATTTGAAGCGGCTCTGGAAGGAATTCTTCTTCTAGTTCCACCTGGACCACATTCCAAATCGATACTGTGAGAAGCATCATGTACAACAATTATATTTTTCTAATAAGGAGATATGAAACTCATCATGGAATTTAATATGTAAGGTTAAGGCTAATTTATAAGCCATTAGTTTCCATCCTTTCCAACACCTTCCTTGGTGTTACACTTTAACGTTGACTTTTTCAACTTTGACAAAGATTTCTTCTTTGTTTTTGCTTTGTTTCCAGCAGAGTACTCTCCTGCTTTATGCCGCTGCTTTTCTTTCTGCTTCTTTGCAAGAAGTCTGTCTAGAAAATCTTTTTTCTGTTTTCCCTGTCCACAATTCATACCAATGTAAGAAATGTCAAGTACATACAATTGCTCATCCACAACAACATTCTGCATTTCAATAACTTAAGAATTTCAGTTATTAGTCAAACCGTTCAGGTTCATAATAGTTTAGTGCACTTTTAGCACACTACTCATCCTTTCTTGTTTCTTTAGTGGAGTTTTTTTCCTCCCTCAACTTGGTCCACTTCAGCTTTTCTGGAGTTTCTAGGTGATTTATCTTCACCTTTTTCCTTCTTGTTTCCAGAGTGTACAATTTCCTGTTACACACTTGGCTAACCAATTGGACAATTTTTCATTAGTACTCATAAACAATTGTACTATATGCATGATTATGCTTACCTTTTTCAGTTCATCGTTGAACTTCCAGTACCTTCTCATTTTCTTTTTTTTCGTAGCTGTATGATCTCACACTATTTCCCCCTTTCTCTGAATTTAAGACTCAGGAAAATTACATAAAATTTATACCAACAACATTTTATAGTGTGAATGCATGTAATTACTATCATTCGTCCCATTCACAAGTATTACTACTTGATAATTTCAAAATAGAATTTGACACAATTTTCCCTTTTTTTTTTTTCAGAATTACCACAATTTATACATTTTCAAAAAAAAAATCTTCACATTCTACTGGGACCACTTATTCTACCACCATAGTATTTATTACTCCTTTAATCATAATTAGAGCACTAATAATCAGCCATATGATAAAATATGTCCTTCCTTTGTACTTGCAGCTTTTAAGGTGAATTCACTTTTAATAATCCCCAGTGAATTAGTATAAAGTTTGAGAATTACTTAACATGTATGAAGATATTATATTCATACAACTCAACAAGGCTAACATTATAACATATAACCAGATCGCCTATATTTATAATGTTACGTGTAGATTTTAACTTATGTCCCACGTGCAATTTGTTTCATTTTAAATTTATCCTCAATTCCACCACATTGTGTATATCTTCCAATAAAGTGAAACATAAAAAAAAAAATTCTTTATAAAGCTCTTTGTTATATGAACCATTATACTTCATATCCTTAAACCCTCCACTCTTTTTCATACATATATAGAACCACTCTATATATATATATATAATCCACAATATATATATGATACAAACTCCATTATATATATATAAAATCCACCGCATATATATATATATCCACCAAGCATATATATACTATATATAATCCAAAGAGTTTAATTAATACTCCTTAAATTCTTTTTTTCTTATTTAATGTACTATACCTTCGTACCAACTTACATTTTTCCTTTGTGATGGACTTATAAAGTGTTAATTTGAACCAATACAAGGACAATTGAGAATTTCGAACTTATATTTAACATACCTCTATTAAATATAAATTGTCCTTTTCTCTTATACACCTTTCGCTATATATCCATACATATACTGAGGTACACTTATGTCAATCGCAATTTTTTTTTATTTTTTTTTTTCTCGGTAACACTTCTAAGTGTTTCGTCTTGTCCATCCAATAGTTTAAATATTCATCTAAGTCAGGCAATAATAACCATCCTTCTTAAATTTAGGCAAGCTAGAGTAAAGTTGTAGTACTAAAATCTAAGTCTTAAGTACTCCATTGAGAATGCTATACTTTCATAGTCATCATCACCAAACATGCCCTGTAGTCTATGGGTTATGAAAATTCAAAACCATATATATATGTATCAAATCCATCTATACATCTATATATATTTTTACAATATATATTTTTTCCAATATCTATTCTACAATATATATATCTTTGGCTTACACACATATATATATATATATATATTATCACACCCATATATATATACCTATGTACTACCGACATACAATTAAAACATTTCACCTATATATATATTCTCACATATATATATATATATATATATATATATATTCATATACCAATGTTATATTTATAACCACCTACTCCATATATCTTTATGGATATATATATCACTCCAATTGTCACACTTTCTAACCTGATTTTTTTTTTTTTTTTTTTATGTTGACATGTATTCATTCTCTACTAGCAACTTTTCCACTTCTAGTAAATTACCAATTGACCCATAGGATAAATTTTCAATCTCAAAGTTCCCACTCCTGCACTTATTTAATTCATTAAAGTGGAATGTAATATATCAATTTTTAAAGTGCCACTTTACAAACCCTATATATATATATTTCGATATAGGTGTATATATATCCAATATCATAGAAGTTTCAAAGGCCTCTTTGCTAACTCCAAAATATATGTTAAGATTTATCGATGCACATATATAGTTGTACATATATATATATAAGCCTATACTATTTTACACATAACAACTATCAAGTGCGGTTATACCACTTCCACGTATTTCTTTTTATTTCTTATATATAATCATTATTATATATTTCTTTTTATTTCTTATCGCATAGAGTCGTTTCATTATTATTTGAATCACCATAGGATATACGAACGTTAGGTAATTTAGTCATATCAATTATATTGCATTATCATTTGAATCATCATAGGGTATTCCAAACGTTATGCAAATTATACAGCTCATATGACGCGTGGTTTGATACGTTTTCACTGTGTATAATCACGGCTTACCATTTCGCAACCATAGTTACGATTCTGTGCTCAATCGTCAATAAGCGTATCTACATTCCTTATCCGCCATGATTAAAAATTTTCTTGATTGGTATTGCAGGTACGCAGGCGTTCTTCGGGTAGTTGGAGTGTGGGTATGGTTGAACTCTTCCCCCGTCAGAGTTTCGCCCTACCTGGTGCTAGTACCCAACACTGCCATCAACCAATCTCGGAGGATAGGGAGTAGACGTGGCTTTTCCTCACACGCCGAGGTTCTTCAGGTACAAGTTAGGGTTTTCACTCCGGTACCTCGACTGACTGAACTCGCCGGTTGTCCATACGGTTTAGCAGATCCCCTGGTATGGAGCATCTTGTCGAGGACGAATGGCAGCCCGTGAGCCGGATTTCTACTGCTCTAAACTTGACATTGTTATGGTTAAGGATAGCTATTACGCTGGCCTGGTACCGAAGTATCTACACGCCAAGATTTGTGAATCTCCCCCTCGGGATTTTGCGAAACCCCTGGCCATCGTATTTAGTGTTTCAGGCGTTTACCTTGTTTATTCACTTCACCCGCCACAGCATTTAGGGATACGGGTTCACCCTTTTAAAACCCCAACTGCCTACTGCGATTTTATTTCCCGACTCTGGTTGCCATTGCGTTTCTCGTCATCTGGCTGTGTTGTTTTTCAAGCCGACCCCGCTTGGCAGAGAGGCCAGATGCGAGTGGTTTGATTTTCAGCGGTTCGAGGGCCGAGTATTCTCTCTCTATTACCCAGATTCTTATTGTTGACCTCTTGCAATGGAGGTAGTACAGAAAGATCTTTTGCTATTCGTATTGTATATATTTGTCTTTTCTGGAGTTTTGTCACTGTGCTTACCCTTATTCGGGTGGGGTGGTTTGTTACAGGTAATAGTCCACGGCCTCTCGGCTCCTGAACTACTCTCGGCTCACCTTGGTCGTGCGACGAACGAAATCTCGTCTGCATGATAGCGTAAAGGTTGAGGGCGAGTTACAGGCCTCGCCTCTCTCAACTCCGCTCAGTTATTGCTGGTTAAATTTTTTATGAACTTTGTTTAATCTTTGTTGGTTTCAGCTCGTTATTACCTCCTTATGGAACTCGTGTCCTGGAAATTTTACTGGTGTTTTAGGTTTGCAGAGTTGGCTGCAACTCTAGGGTTCTAGTCGTAACGGTCCAGCGTAGTTAGGCTATGTAGCTGTATTTCTTTTGGTTTCTGAGCTGAACATGTCCAGACGAGGGTATGAATGCAAAGTAGTAATGCGAAGTGGACTTTGAATGCGTGCTTAACGCCGTCTCATCTAATTGCTACTTCGCTAACAGTTCAACTTCATTGACATTTCAGTTACTTTCTGTTTGTTATTTGTTCTAACTACATACCTCGAATTTTTTTATTTGTCTCACAAATGAGGAATGGATCTCTTATCCTCGGCCCATGCTAACCGACTCCCCAGCGTGTATCCGTTCTGGAAGAAATCTCTGGTTAATATGACGCAGTCATGGTTGCGCCCTTTTTTTTCCACAATTTGAGAGCGCCGCTACGCATCGTCTGCGCATGGTAATTTGTCAATTTATATAGAATTATACTATTCTGGTTAACGAAGAGTAAGGTTACGAATCGTGGGTTTTCCCCACTGAAATTTATGACATGTATCCTTTCCGGTCTTTTTGTTTCAGAACGTAAAGTCAGAGTGGTGAATGTGGTCTAACCACCGCATATAATTTTGTTTTAATAGTATTTATTCCGATGGCTCTAATAGCATAGGAGTCAAGGTTCGATATGCTGTGAAAATAATTAATTCATCTAAAATTGACTCCCTGTATGATCGCAGATTTCATATATCTTTTGTTCACCCAATTTCTCTTTCATAAAGCCATGTTACCCAGGGAGACCAATCTAACTCCTGAGTTTTCCTGCTTGATTTCTTTAATGTATATATATATACATATAGATTCGTTAGGGCTGGAATTTATGGTAATTAAGTGGTATATATTATTTCGATTTATATCTTGCCCCTTTTCATCTATAGTTTGCGCCTACTTATTTCTATATATGTGTAGGAGCTGCGTGTCCATACTTTATTATCCTCGTGCCGGTTGATGAGTTGAATTCTGCTTACGGTTCATACGATCTATTTTATGCATGTACATATGTAAGGTTATCACTGTAGGTTATTGCGTCTTTTCCCTCCTTTATGTAATTGCATACAGATATATATATATATATATATATATATATATATATATATATATATATATATATATATATATCGCTTGACTTGAGAACCGTAAGGTATAAAGTCCCTTTTATAACATCGGTTTAATTTACATATATAAGTTTGTTGTTAAATGCTTATATATGTGTTCCATAATTCCTCCCATGGGTTAGGTTTAACCCATTTCTTTTTATACTTGCTATTATACACAATAGTTTTGTTTAAAACGATGTATGCTATACTTGGTGGCAATTTCGATTTTTCTTTGAAGGTGTACCTATAATTTTTTTCAATGATGCTTGACTCGAGCACCTTACTTATAAGGCAATTATTTATCTATGTTACAGTTCTGTCAAAAAGTAAGAATGTATTTTTTTTTTTTTTTTTAGTCCGAAATCTATACCCTTATAGATGGTATAAATGCTCATCTAAAATAGACGTACTCTTTTTCAAGCACCCTTTTTTTTATGCTTATCATGTTCTTATATGCAGTCTTCAAATGTTATAAATGTTAGTATGCTCATGTCTGCAATTTATATTCTAACATCTGGCTCTCTTCATTTTTGTTACATACTATGTATATTTCAGTTCCACTATACTGTTTCTCTAGCCTACACATAAGCAGGTCATATCATTTTTTGTTTATAGAGAATATAACAAAACAATTTAATTATCTATAGAGACCAAGTAATCTTCAGATTTAAACCGATCTTGGTTTAGAGTTTCTGGAGTTTCTACTCCATAGATTTCTGGTCTACAACTAAACACATCTGGAAGGTGAATGCCTAATGATAGATTCTGTTAAATGTAGTACCCAAAAGTTCTTAGTGTCATAGAATTCAATTTTTATATGTAGCCAATTCATATTGTAATAAGACATAGTAACATGAAATTCAGAACATACCGCAAAATCCGCAGACCAACCTCCCACCACAGAACAACCTTGACTCTTATCTCTAGAAGTTCCCTTTTCTATGTATCTAGGGAATAAATATAAATTCATTTTTCTCTTGTTTTTCATCACAGTAAGGAACACTTAGTTTAGCAGTTTTTTTGAATGGAAAACATCCTTCTATACTCCTTGTAGTCTTTGCTCGACATCTGCATGTTCCTGGTAGTACCATTTCTTTGTGAGCACATATCTTGCCCAGTTTTTGAACTTTGCTCCGATACCATTTGTCACGTCTCCCAGACCCATTTTTTTTTTTTTTCCATTTTCCTAATATGTCTAGATACATATAACAATTGAACCTGTGATGAGTGCTACACATATAACATAACTCAAATATTCTCTACTTTATGCGCCGATAACAATTATAGTTTTTTTTATACTGAATCACTTACAAAGTCAGACTGTTATCCGGGGTTTAGATTCTTTTCAGTACTTATAGACAACCATGGAATTACAAGAATTTCCATGAGAATTTTTGGACTTGACCTCCCCCTTTCTCAGTCCAGATAGTAGACTTATATATCTATATATATTACTTTGTATTTCTCAGGTTTCCTGTTCAGAGTGGTGTCCAACTCTAGATGATCACTAGGCCCTTACTCAAACTTCCCAGTTTGCAAGCCTTATAAAATTTCCAACATTTTAAAGTGCAGCATTGAGATATAGATGTATGCCTCCTCGCATACCTCTATCTATACTCAGTTAACTTCCATGGCTCCAACTACTTTCCCAGCAGTTTATATGGAAGTTAGCCAGATGCTCTGTTCGTTGTATTCTTACATATGCTCACAATCTTCCCTCACACAACTTTTTATCACCTAATGGTTGCGCAAGTAGGATTTCCCTTTTATTTTACTGTTACAACATTCAACTTGGTTGACACTCTGGTGCAGATTCAACTATTCCCTAGGACACAGATCCTCTTTGCTTCGATCAAATAGGGGAGGATACTGAACTGGATAGTTTTGACTCCCTAGTGTTAGATCCTCTTACTTAGTTAGGCTTCAACTTCTGCTTTCATAAATTTACACTTACAGTTAATAGAATAATTTAAACTCTTAGTTTTACAATTCCTTCCATTGCCACCCAACTGACATACTGAACTCCATACTACTATCACAGGGTTGCTGTGTCCTATCTTCTGTGATTTGTGACAGGGAATTCTGTGTCACCTATATTGTTATGATAGGTTTAGTTATTTGGTACTTGCTGTTCATGGTTACTGGTTTGTTAACATTTTCTGTCTATACACACACAGTAAGTTAATGTTCCTTGTAAAGGCAGCAAGCTACACCTGTACATAATCATGGGATTAGCTGTTCAAAGGATCTACCATCTCTAACTCCATTTTACAAGATACTCATCCCTATATTCCAACCATTTGTCTCTGCTATCAATAGCTTTGGTTTACAATTACATGAGTTACTGAACCAATAATCAATCTACAATTTTCATAATGAACCATAACCTAATAACTCATAAATTGCTTAAGAACTATAACATCACAATTCGAAATTTGCATAAGAAACTATAACATCACAATTCATAAATTGCATAAGAAACTATAACATCACAATTCATAAATCAGGGATATATTTAATACAGACTTACAGCAATATCCAACAATAGGCATGCATACCTCTACCATGACCAGTCCTCCCAACCTTAGAATCCTCTTTATCTCCTAGGATTCACCCCCGAGCAGAGATCCTCCAAGAACAGACTAACCTCAATCTGTTCTGGAGCAGCTTATTTAAGTTGTGCTTTCCCCAAAGCCTGTTTCCAATTCTGCGTCCAGAATTTCAGGATGCTTTATTCCTGTTTAGCCTAGGCTTCCCATTTTGGGACTCTTTAAAGCTGCTTTAAGCTTTTCCTCAGCTTTTCCAGCTTTTTCCTCACCTCTTCCCAACTACTCCTCTTCATTTGGGGAAATTTAGATTTTTCCTCAAAAATCTAAATTAGAAATATTTCTTTCAAGGATTTTTGAAAGATTTGGGGAAAGTCTTTTTCCTTTTCCATTACCTCATGGATTAGGCATGTGATCTCACTTTCTCATCTGGTCATAGTGCATGCACAATAATTTATTTATTATTTTTTTTTATAATTAAATAGTTAACCATATCCACATAATAATTATCCATTGGGGTCCACTCCCCTATGGATTTATGTTCAAATGTCAATTTTGAAAAGCATAGAACTTGGGGGTGTTACAGGGTCAATCATTAGCATTGTTCCAAGAGGAAATGAGGCACATTAGATATATATTGACTAATGAAATGAGATTTTTAGGGTCAAGGTTGTTCATGCAAATAGATGCTCGATTACAAGAAGCATTTCCAGATAAAAAGAATTGTCCTTTTGGTGGTAGATCCATGATCCTTATGGGTGACCTTGGCCAACTACCTCTTGTGAGAGATAAGCCTATGTATGTAGGTAATACAACAGGGAAAGTATTATGGAAAAAATTTGACATTGTTGTCACTCTTGACACAACATTTCGCCAACAAGGGAGTAATGAGAAATAATCTTGTTTTCCTCGAGTCCTCAATAACATAAGGAGTGCAGAACCTGTTCTTGATGATTGGGAGTTTCTTATGTCACGGGCTGATATCAAGTTGCATCCTAGAGAAAGGGATTTATTTAATGCAGCAGTCCACATGTTTCCAACAAATAGTTTGGTCTCCTTCCATAACATACATATGTTGAAATCATTAAATTCTCCAATTGCACGATGTTTTGTTGTCAATTAAAGGCGTTCAAAAATCAGTGGTGCCGATGATGATCAACTAGACCGTGAAGTTTTGTTGTGCCCTGGCCAGCGTGTTATGTTGACATGTAATTTGTGGGTTGACGCTGGTTTGGTGAATGGTGCACTTGGGTATGTCAAGGAAATATTTTATATGCCTAACTCTAAGCCACTTGAGCTTCCAATGTTCACAACTAATATTTTTGATAAGTGTGTTGGTGTTCCGTTTGATGCAAGCAATCCAGTCATTGTACCTATCACACCAGTGATAAGAGGAAATAGAAAAAAAATTCCTTTAAAGATGGCATGGGCTCTTACAATTCACAAGTCATAAGGTTTGACTTTAGAGCGGGCATCAATTGATATCGAGAATAAAGAACAACAAGGCCTGACCTTCATAGCCATATCAAGAGTGAAATCAATAGATGGTTTACGCATTGCACCGCCTTTCTCTTATCAGCGTTATGACAAGATGAATAATAGTGCATATGTTACAATTAGGAAGAAAGAAGAGGAGAGATTAAAGTCCATATTGCTATGATATGCAACTATCAATATAATAATAATGCTTTTGATATATTAATTAGATGTCTACATTTATCAAATTCATAGTAGTATTTAAAGATGGCTTGGATGGATTAAGTTTTTTAACAAGGTATGGTTTCACAGGGAAGGGTAATCAAATAGGGAACAATTAAAGATCTAAAATGGTTGGAATGGACTTGAAATGGGTGAAGGGAAATTAAGAATCCTTCAACAAATTCGAGAGAAAGAAATTGAATGATCATTAATAAAGAGCAATTGAGAATTATTTATCAAATAATCAAAATGAATAAACTAGAAAATAGGAGAAATTAAGAATTCACTGTTTATAGTAGTTCAGAAGAAAACATTAAGAATAACAACGATTGAAAACAGATTGAACTTAAGCACTTTCTGAATTATTCCTTTTTCATTTTTCATTCAGATATGAAACACAAATGGTATAATAAACAAGTATAAAACTCTAAAAAATAGGAGATAATTGAATTACTGATCCTTTGTCTAACTCAAGAATCTTGTGAAAAGTGATTTGCATCAATTCCTTATCCAGCTAGGCCTGTGAAATTTGTCCAATAACAATTTATTCCAAAATAATCAATGTTGCAACAAAGTCTAAGAATCCACCCCCCAATACTTTAATTGAGGGAATATTTATACAAAAAATTATAGAAAATATCTCCCAACAAAATGAGATATAATTTAGGATGACTAATGAATATGTTACAGGAAAATAGAGACAGATGGTCTCGTGGATAAGAGAAAAGATAACTGATGTTGTGCCGTTCCCTTTTTTTTATGGATGTGCTGGAGGCAGTCCCTATGATTAGGCTTTTTGTTGTCCTCTTTAGTAACTCTGTGCTGGCTAGTCTGTTTTACTGATAATCTTTACCTGTACTGATACACTTTGACATGTTTGATCTCTGTTTATGCTTTTTATCATGACTTGCTGTAGTAAATAATCAAAATTCATGCAAGGATAATTTTTACAAAATGTCTAACATCTCTTCCCACCATTCTGCTTCTAGTATTCTAGTTCTTTGAAGCTTCCTCAGAGTCTCATCAGTCTCTGTATATCTGAAGAAAGTGGGCTGAATTAGGAATAAGTGTTTTACCTCATGTTTGAGATAAAACAAATTTTCCAGATTGTCATGAAGAATTTTGCCTGTAGGCAATGCTTTTGCTACTGATGAAGTGGTCGATGAACTGGCCTAGTTGTCAGCATACTTATTAAATTTCTCAACATAGCTTTCAAGGCTCATTAGTTTATCATCTGAAGGTAAAGGACTTGGCAATCCTTTACTCTGCAAAATATCCAATCTCTTTGTGAAAGAATTGATTTCTTCATGCATATCATAGCATTTTCTTTCTAGGTTTTGCATCAGCGTTCTTTTAGTAAAAACCCTTGTTACCTCTAAAATTGTTCCTATTCTATCTTAGATGCCTAGCTCTTCAAGTTGATATATGTTCTTGGTATTTAAAAATTGTATAAGCTTATTGCCTTCTTCAGGCATATTTCCTAATTGTTCTCTTTCCTTTTCAACTTCTTCCAGAGCCAATTTAACTATATCATTTTGCTCATACATTATTTGGATTGATGGCCGAACATCATTTATTGACTCAGTGATGTTATCCCAAAGAATTTGTTTGATTTCTTTTAAAGGTTTCTCCAATGTGAGATCCTTTTCCAATGCTTTGACCATTTTTTCCAATCTGTTGATGTCTCTTGTTTTTTCTGCAACACTCATCTTTGAGAGATCATATTTTTGTTCTAAGGTGGTAAATTTTACCTTTGTTTTCTGGAGCTCTGTCACTCGGAGTTTCAATTCCTCCATTGATTTTATTAATTCTTCAGTGCTTAAATTAGAAGTCTTGCCCTGTGATAGTCTTGCTGACTGAGTTATTGTTGTTGTACCTGTAATTACTTCTGTTGTAGATGCTGGAATGTTTGGCTACTTATCCTTTAATGCCTTTTCAAGTTCTTTTTCAGTCTCATTTAGTTGCTCATTAAGTTTCAAAATCAAATCCATTAATTCTTCTTCAAAGTTTTGCTTTATTACCTCAGTAGTCTGCGGGTGCCTTGAAGATGGCAACTTTAGCTGTTTCCTTAAGGCTGCAATATCATCATCCTTCTTTTTAATCAAGGCTTGTGTAGCCTTAACATCTTTGGGATTATGACCCAATAAAATAATTATTTCTTCCAAAGTCTTTATTCTGTTGTCCTTTGCCTGGGAAGAGGCTTTTTCAAGATCTAATTGAGCAGTAGTATTATCCAAAGAATTATGTAATGTTTGGGCCAACATTGACTTATGAGTCAAAGTTGAGTAAATCATCTCTCCAATTTGTTTGTGTAGCTCAATTTGATCCAAAGGATGAATATCCTTTGCCAAGACTTCAAAATTGGTTCTGACATAGTCTGCAGTTGTTTGAGGCTGCTGCACTTTGGGCTTGAAATTACTTATCACCATTTTACCCTGCTGGATGTCATAGGCTGACATCAATCTCTGTTGATTTTTGGGATCAGTCTTTAAATATTGATTATAGAATTTAATTCTTAATGGATCATTTCTAGCCTTTATATTTATAAATGTCTTCTTAATATCCTAGGCATCCTTCACTGGTGGTTTGAAGGAAGATACTTATGCACTTTTTGTCTTTGTAGCTTGGTTTTCTGTGAGTCAATGGATGTCCCACTGATTGTTAATGTTTGTTGACTATCTAATTGTTCTCTCCTCTGACTATCAGTGGTTTCTTGAACAAATTATACTTATGAGAGTTGATTTAATATTTTTCTTTTGGTACCAGGCTGTTCTAAAGATCCACTGATAGGGTTAAATGATTCTGCATCTCTCTTTTTACCTTTTTCTTCATTGATAGGAGTTTGCAAAATTGAAATTTCTGCCACATTGATCTGAGTAGGAGAAGTATGTATTTGGGCCTGTTCCTTGGAAGTTTCAGGGTGCTCTGACATTGTGAATTTCTCTGTGACTTGTGTATTACTCTCCTTTGCCTTCCCTTTGGATGCTCCTGTGGCTAGTGCACTGATTTCCTGCAAATTTTGCTGAGAGGTTCTAGCAGAGGAAGGACCAATTCCTGGTCTTTGTACCTGCCCAAAAGAATCCAGGTCAAGTATTTTCTCAAGATCCTTCACAAAATTTTCAACACTGACCTGTTCACTATCTTGTTCTACTAAGGTTCCTTCCATCCATTCATCCATGTTTGCCAATTGTTCAATCTCTGGAATTCTATGGTGAAGGTATGGTGAAATTTTTTTTTTCATTCTCCTATCACATATAAAGTTGTTTAGGTCATAAGGTACCCACTGGAAACTTTATTGCAATTTGAGATAGTCTTATAGAATTCTTTCAACTTCTTTTACTGCATCCCTAGAATTACAGACAAAAGGACCTAATTGACTCTTAATTCTGAGCTGAGCCTTTTTCTTTGCATTGCAAAAATGGTCTATGTCTAAATTTATCATTTGTCTGAAATATTCTAAGGAAAAAAGCCTCATTGGAATATATTTTGGTAGCTTGAAAGGACACAGATCACACCCATATATTCTAATTTCTGTATGTTTCATGTATAGGTACCAATCACCTATTATGTATTTCTTTGATAGCTGGAGAATTTTCTTCATATCATTATTGACCCTAGGAGGGGAAACTCCTGTTAATAAGGTAGTTGCAGGGTGTACAAATAGATCAATGAACTCATTGTAAGAATAAGGAGACTTAGAGGAATTATGGAAGATTATAGACCAAAAAATTATAGACCTTGGATTTCCTTTGGCATCAAGTTTCATGGCATGGAAGGGGAAACTCTCTGATTGATAATAGAGCATGAGATGGTATATAAAAGTGGAATATTTGAAAACTTTTTCATTTTCCAATCTCATGAAATGGTCATGAATTTTATCAGCAATAAAGGAAGAAAAATCATATTTGACAGCAAGGGGCGGTCCAGGAGTAAAAATTGACAAAAACACTAGGGTTAAGCTATCAACGTATTCACTTGTGTTGAAACCCATTACAGAAGATATCATATTCAATATGAGTCTGCCCATATCTGTAAAAAAGGTATATCCATAAGGAGGTGGGCCTTTGGGTTGATGTTCTGGGATTCAGCTCTGCTTGGGATAAATTTATGGATTTTTCAAGTAAATCTCCTATGCAAATGGGAGTCAGGGCTTGACCGGGATGGAACTGTAACATTTGATTTATGGATTTAGCAGTTATTGGGAAAATAAAAGTTTGACTCGGAGACATGACTGCTCGTTTATTGGGATCGTAATTGGCATGGCAGTGATAAATTATTTGGGCAAAAACATGGAATGAATGTAAAAATTACATTGGAATATTGGATTCCCACAGTCCCAAAATATTAGAGCCGTTCAGGAAATTATCTTTGCATTGGAAAAAGGTTCTGAGAGGATTTTCACTAAGAATGAGGTCTTTTATCTGGAAATCCCTATTTTCTAGAGTCAGATAGTCTAAATCTTTATGGGGAGCATTCAGAGGCACAACATTCAAAGCGACAGGGGTTTCCATTTCTATTTCTTGTGGATTCAGAAAGGAATTAGGGTTTTTGATGGAAAAATGGGCACAATTATAGGTCTGGGAAATTAGGAGTGAAATAAAGACCAGATTGTACTGTGTTTTAGTCTTTTCCTATGGAATTAAATAAAAAACTAATACTTGCAGGGTTTGACGGGAACTAGGTAAATACCTATTTCCAGGAAGTGAATAGTGATGAAAAGAGGTGTGGTCAACTGCTGATGGGTTCTGGATTTTTCGTCTGCATTTTTATCAGCAACACGGCGGTTGACGATCTTCGACAGATGCCTTTGCAGTTTTTTGCATGGGAACAGTGGTCGCTGCACAGGATAATGAAAATGATGTGCGTATATTTGTTTTATTCACAAAGTCGAAAGTTGGCGGGGTTTTATTTTTCGGGTAGATGACGTATTGCAGGAAAGGTTTTTTTCTTGAATGTGAAGGGTGGTAAGTGGTATACATCGCACCGCTTTTGGGGACGGGTTGTTTTCAAGTGAAATCTAACGATTCCATACCCTTCGTGATGCGTGGTGAGACACTGTTTGGAAAATCGCTTAGTGATCACACATTATTGTTTGGATGTGGGGGCGATCCGATATGGACGACAACCGTTGGATGTGAATGGGTTGATCAGACGGCTGTGGGGAAGGTGAGATGATAGGGAAATATCAAGGGTGGGCCCAATACAATTAAACATGATTTAATGATATCGGGGGAAATTCGATTGGTGGGGTAAGTTATTAATTAACCATGAGAGTTAATTAATCCTTTTTAATGCAGCGGGGAATCAGGGTTCTTAATTAGTCATGAGTTTAACTAATTAATGACAATTAACACAATATTAAGGTTATTTTTCAACCAAAGGGGTGGGATATAGTAAATATAATTCAACCGATATCGATTCATTCTCACCTCACTTAATTTTAAACTTAGGTTGTAATAAGCCTACTAAACTAATAGGGATTATCATATAATTATGGATATTTTAACCTAAGTGATGAGTGGGCTTGATTAATTAAAGTCGTAATCCAACGGCCATATAAATTTGTCCTAATCATTCAAGAAATTTGATCAATTAAATTTAACAAGGATATAATGTTTATTTAAGGCCATCCTTCGTATTTCTCCCAATAGCACTTAATTACAAAGCATACCTTATTGAAAAGTTAATTTACTATGATTTAAAACATGCCAAGGAAACATATGTTTAAGAAATCATAAAATATTAAAATATTAACATTTATAAGGGTTTGAATTAGAGTTATAAAATTATTGCCTAAATAAATAAAAATGCTTTTAATTAATAAATATGAAGAAAAAAAACTATAAATAAATTATAAGAAATTGCATAACTTTATGTTTATGGATTCATTTAACTATAAACTAATTTTTTATAACGAAAAATTTTAGAATAGTTCATAATGGGGTTTAAATTATTGAAATTTTAATGTTGTGTTGATTATAATTTGAAAAATCTTGTCTCAATATGGAAGTCACCCATGGGAAACCATGGTCATAGTTGGTCCAACGTCGCTTTGTGACAACAATTGTCTCAGTGTTTAAATCAATTCCCTTGGGTTCACCAATTCCTTTTGGTTTATAGTTTGTTGGGAATGGTTGTCCCTTGGGTTCAGAAATTCCTTTGGTTTATAATATTAAACCCTTGGGTTTATTATTTTTTTTGGTTTATAATATGAATAATCGATCAATGTCATTCATGATCAAATGACACATTCTGACAAACATTGTCTCGATATGAAAATCACCCATGGGCAACCATGGTCATAGTTGGTCCAACATCCCATTGTGACAACAATTGTCTCATTTTTTAGAATCAATTCCCTTGGGTTCACCAATTCCTTTTGGTTTATAGTTTGTTGGGTAATGGTTGTCCCTTGGGTTCACCAATTCCTTTGGTTTTATAATATTAAACCCTTAGGTTTATTAGTTCTTTTGGTTTATAATATGAATAATCGATCAATGTCATCAATGATAAAATGTCAGAATCTGGAAAATCTTGTCTCAATAGGAAAATCACCCATGGCCAAGCATGGTCATAGCTGGTCCAACGTCGCATTGTTATAACAATTGTCTCAATGTTTAAATCAATTCCCTTGGGTTCAATAATTCCTTTGGTTTATAATATTAAACCCTTGGGTTTATTAGTTCTTTTGATTTATAATACGAATAATCGATCAATGTCATCCACATTCAAATGTCACATTCTGACAAATATTGTGTCAACATGAAAATCACCAATGGCCAAACATGGTCATAGTTGGTTGAAATTCGCATTGTCACAACAATTGTCTCAATGTTTAAATCAATTCCCTTGGGTTCACCAATTCCTTTGGTTTATAATATTAAACCCCTGGGTTTAATAGTTCTTTTGTTTTATAATATGAATAATCGATCAATTTCATCCATGATGAAATGTCGCATTCTGAAAAATATTATCTCTATATGAAAATCACGCATGGCCAACCATGGTCATAGTTGGTCCAACGTCGCATTGTGAAAACAATTGTCTCAATGCTTAAATCAATTCCCTTGGGTTCACCAATTACTTTGCTTTATAATATGAATAATAGATCAATGTAATCCATGATCAAATGTCACATTCTGACAAATATTGTCTCAATATGAAAATCAGCCATGGCCAACGATGGTCATAGTTGGTCCAAGATCGCATTGTGAAAACAATTGTCTCAATGTTTAAATGAATTCCCTTAGGTTCACCAATTCCTTTGGTTTATAATATTAAGCCCTTGGGTTTATTATTTTTTTTGGTTTATAATATGAATAATCAATCAATGTCATCCATGGTCAAATGACACATCCTGACAAACATTGTCTCGATCTGAAAATCACCCATGGGCAACCATGGTCATAGTTGGTCCAATGTCGCATTGTGACAACAATTGTCTCAATGTTTAAATCAATTCCCTTGGGTTCACCATTTCCTTTTGGTTTATAGTTTGTTGGGTGATGGTTGTCCCTTGGGTTCACCATTTCCTTTTGGTTTATAGTTTGTTGGGTAATGGTTGTCCCTTGGGTTCACCAATTCCTTTGGTTTTATAATATTAAACCCTTGGGTTTATTAGTTCTTTTGGTTTATAATATGAATAATCGATCAATGTCATCCATGATAAAATGTAAAAATCTAGAAAATATTGTCTCAATATGAAAATCACCCATGGCCAACCATGGTCATAGTTGGTCCAACTTTGCATTGTTATAGCAATTGTCTCAATGTTTAAATCAATTCTCTTGGGATAAAAAATTCCTTTGGTTTATAATATGAAACCCTTGGGTTTATTAGTTCTTTTGATTTATAATATGAATAATTGATCAATTTCATCCATGTTCAAATGTCACATTATGACAAATATTGTGTCAACATGAAAATCACCGATGGCCAACCATGGTCATAGTTGTTCGAACATCGCATTGTCACAACAATTGTCTCAATGTTTAAATCAATTCCCTTGGGTTCACCAATTCCTTTGGTTTATAATATTAAACCCTTGGGTTTATTAGTTCTTTTGGTTTATAATATGAATAATCGATCAATTTCATCCATGATGAGATGTCACATTCTGAAAAATATTGTCTCTATATGAAAATAATGCATGGCCAACCATGGTCATAGTTGGTCCAACGTCGCATTGTGACAAAAATTGTCTCAATGTTTAAATAAATTCGCTTGGGTTCAATAATTCCTTTGGTTTATAATATTAAACCCTTGGGTTTATTAGTTTTTTTGGCTTATAATATGAATAATAGATCAATGTCATCCATGATCAAATGTCACATTCTGACAAATATTGTCTCGATATGAAAATCAACCATGGCCAACGATGGTCATAGTTGGTCCAACATCGCATTGCGACAACAATTTTCTCAATGTTTAAATCAATTCCCTTGGGTTCACCAATTCCTTTGGTTTATAATATTAAACCCTTGGATTTATTACTTTTTTTGGTTTATAATATGAATAATCGATCAATTTCATCCATGATCAAATGACACATTCTGAAAAACATTGTCTCGATATGAAAATCACAAATGGGCAACCATGGTCATACTTGGTCCAATGTCGCATTGTGACAACAATTGTCTCCATGTTTAAATCAATTCCCTTGGTTTCACCAATTCCTTTTGGTTTATAGTTTGTTGGGTAATGGTTGTCCCTTGGGTTCACCAATTCCTTTAGTTTATAATATTAAACCCTTGGATTTATTAGTTCTTTTGGTTTATAATATGAATAATCGATCAATGTCATCCATGATGAAATATCACATTCTGAAAAATCTTGTCTCAATATGAAAATCACCCATGGCCAACCATGGTCATAGTTGGTCCAACGTTGCATTGTTACAGCAATTGTCTCAATGTTTAAATCAATTCCCTTGGGTTCAACAGTTCCTTTGGTTTATAATATTAAACCCTTTGGTTTATTTGTTATTTTGATTTATAATAAGAATAATCGATCAACGCCATCCATGTTCAAATGTCACATTTTGAGAAATATTGTGTCAACATGAAAATCACCTATGGCCAACCATGGTCATAGTTGGTCAAACATCGCATTGTGACAAAAATTATCTCAATGTTTAAATCAATTCCCTTGGGTTCACTAATTCCTTTGGTTTATAATATTAAACCCTTGGGTTTATTAGTTCTTTAGCTTTATAATATGAATAATTGATCAATGTCATCCATAATCAAATGTCACATTCTGACAACAATTTTCACAATGTTTAAATCAATTTTCTTGGGTTCACCAATTCATTTGGTTTATAATTTTTTGGGTAATGATTTTCATATTGGCACTTTTGTGATTATGAAAATTACCCATGGCCAACCATGGTCATAGTTGGTACAACATCGCATTGTGACAACAATTGTCTCAATGTTTAAATCAATTCCTTTGGGTTCACCAATTCCTTTTGGTTTCTAATATGAATAATCTATCAATGTCGTCCATGATCAAATGACACATTCTGAAAAACATTGTCTCCATATGAAAATCACCCATGGGAAACCATGGTCATAGTTGGTCCAACGTTGCATTGTGACAACAATTGTCTCAATGTTTAAATCAATTTCCTTGGGTTCACCAATTCCTTTTGGTTTATAGTTTGTTGGGTAATGGTTGTCCCTTGGGTTCACCAATCCCTTTGGTTTATAATATTAAACCCTTGGGTTTATTAGTTCTTTTGGTTTATAATATGAATAATCGATCAATGTCATCCATGATCAAATGTCACATTCTGACAAACATTGTCTCGATATGAAAATCACCCATGGCCAACCATTGTCATAGTTGGTCCACCGTCGCATTGTGACAACAATTGTCTCAATGTTTAAATCAATTCCCTTGGGGTCACCAATTCCTTTGGTTTATAATTTGTTGGGTAATGGTTTTCCCTTGGGTTCCCCAATTCCTTTGGTTTATAATATTAAAACCTTAGGTTTATTAGTTCTTTAGCTTTATAATAGGAATGATCGATCAATGTCATCCATGATCAAATGTCACATTTAGACAAATATTGTCTCAGTGTGAAAAAAAACCATGGCCAGCCATGGTGATAGTTGGTCCCACATCGCATTGTGACAACAATTGTCTCAATGTTTAAATCAATTCCCTTGGGTTCACCAATTCCTTTGGTTTAAAATACTGATTCTTATGGATTATTAATTTATTAGGTTTTTTAGTTTAAAATATCAATTCTTACGGTTTATTAATCTCTTGTGTTTTTAATATTGATCCCTATGTTTATAATATTTATCCCTTGGGTTCACCAATTCCTTTGGTTTATAATATTTAAACCTTTGGTTTATGATGACATTCGATTTGCATTATTAATTATCTCTTAGGTTTATTAATATCTTCAGTTTAAAATATTAATTGTCAGGGTTTATTAATCTCTTAGGTTTTTTGTTTTTAAATATTGTTTCATATGCTTTATTACTCTCTTGAGTTTAATATATTAATTCTTAAAGTTTATTACTTTCTTATGTTTTTGGGTTTGATATTATTAATATATTACTATAGATTATTAATAATATTATAATATTATTAATAATATAATCAACTATGATATAATATATACTAGAATTTGCCCCTAAGGGTGCACAGGTACACCGAAGGAGTAGACTTTGTATTAACTCTTGTGCCTATCAAAGAGTTCGGCCTGGTCGTGCGTGTTTTGATTGAGATTAACAATTAACATTTTCGAATAAATTAAATGTTAAGAATAATGAAATACTATTTATAGTTTAAATATATAAAGAATTTATTTATTTTTAATAATTATATGTTAGTTGATTCAAAACTCATAACATCAGTTACCTTATTTTATAAGTAATTTTATTTAAGCTTAAAAAAAATTAAAAAAAAAATAAAAAATAAAAAAATAAAATATAAAAAAATAAAAATTAAATCAATTAGAAATAAAAATATAAAACATATAAAATATAAATATAAATATAAATAAATAAATAAATAGATAAAAATAAAAATAAAAACGAATAAAATGAAAAATAAACAAATAAACAAATAAAAATAAAATCAAAATCAAAATCAAAGGCAACGTAGGAACCTCCTTCAAATATTGTAAAAGTCCCAAGGCCTATGCAATAAAGTAACCACACAATATTAAACCCTTCTATATATCTAAAACAATGTCACCCAACCTGCATATAATACTATATCAATATATGATCACGACCTCCGTTCAAATGTTGAAACATCATGATATGGTTATTCACATAATTATATTAACCCATTGCATTAGAACCCGTGACTTTGACAGAATATATATTACGGCCCCATGCCTTCCAAATTATTAAAGAATTGAATTCAACAGTGTCCATACCTTTCTCAAATCAGTGCACCCATCCGACGGTCGAAACGACGTCGGATCAATTCGAAAGATGTGACGGGTGAAATCAATATCGCGTGAGTTACTTACACTATCGTTAACTCGCGATGAGGGGGGTTTTCCAAAATCGTTCAGGGACACGCGTCCCTCATTCTATGGAATCACTCCAATTTCTAAAATACAACTTACCGCATTTGTGCCTTGCAATATACTGCCGGCTTTCCAACTCCTGGTTTCACTATTCCATATTAACAGTTCTGCTCAGCTTCATGGTTTCGTCCGTTCTACTTTCGACCCGAAATGCAACACAAATTACATTCAATTTAATTCTCCCGATTTCTTCAGAGTTCTCAACCTCCACATGTCAACCTCTCATCGTTGATCAACGAATTCACTGATTTCCAGCTTGGCATTTCACAACTGCGTCCTTAAAACACCATTGCATCATTATTCTCTGGTTGTAGTTCCTCTACACACTAGTCAGTCCGGCATTACCTATAATTTCTTCCCCCTGCACAATTTATCATTATAAAAGCCCTTGAATCCCACCGAATTGGTAGGAATGGCGTAATGAATTTATCAATGCTTCCGTCCTCACTCATGTTTTTTCTCTGTTCTTTTGGAGTTGTCCATGTTGAGTTGTCCTCGTGGGAGTAGTAATAGGCCTTGAGTGGAAGCAGATTCTTATGGGTCATCTTGGCAATCCTATTAATCCGGTGAATGAATTTGGTGGGCTCAGAAACAACTTCAGTGGCATGCTTTACTACAACGACTGCTCCCAAGAATAGGAATAATCAAGTCCATCAAAGAAAATCTGCCCACTGCAATGCCAAAGATCCTTCCTACTCGGTGCTTTTTGCGGATTCCGCTACATTGTTGTAGCTGGGATTCACCACAAATATTGTTTCCAAGAAATTAATCGAGGAAGAATTTCTTCATGTTATCAGGCATGGGACCAGTCAGATTATTGTTCGATACATTAAATTTCACAAGATTAGGGAGATCTAGAACTGGGAGGGGGCCGGTGAAGGAATTGTTCTCTAGGAGCAGCATGCGCAAAAACTTAAGAGCGGTGAGGGAAACTTGAATGTTGCCACTGAAATCGTTAAAGAAGAGGCCTATTGGCGTATATCAACCACATTGGTGAATATGGTTGTAAATCTATTTTATATATGCCTATCGGCGTATATCAACCACATTAGTAAATATAATGTGGTTGTGCTAGTTTTATTCTCATTTAATATATTGAAATCCATGTCATTTTATTCGGACTTAATGGATTAGAAATAAATAGAATCCTACCCTAGTTTAATGGGTTAGATGTAAAGCCACTAAGCAAGTTCTTTAATATTTTTCATTGATTTATATCCATATTATTTTAGTCGTATTTAGTAGATTCAATATAAAGAAAATTTTATTCTAGTGTAATCGATCACATATAAAGAAAATTATTTAATATTTGACGGATTTAATACACTTGAGATTCATGACAAATAATATATCATGTAAAACATTGGAAATGTGTCACTTAATTTGAATACGAAAATTTTGAACTGTTGCGGACATGAAGATTCACCCAAAGCAGATCATGTTGGAATTTTATTCCAATTGTTGCACGTAGAGGCAAGACGAAAAAATTAAGTTTGATGTGAAATTGAGAAAGAAAGAAACAACAGAGAATTTTGTCGACTTTAAATTTCTGCAAATCCATTTTTTTGGTTAAAGGTTGTAATCTTTTATTGCTGTGTGAAGTCATGGACTTTCAAAGCTTTTCATGTTGCATTTAAATCCTTACCTACCCCAATGAATTCTCCACCAACAATTTTATTTGAATTAACACACACCCAGTAACATTGGAAGCATCCAAACTTGAGCAACAAAGGGAAAGGCAACCCATTGGAAAAGGTGAAGTCACCTTCCTCTGGACCAATAAAAAAAACTCCATGGCACAAAGGAAAAGGAAAAGGCCTTTTGGAAAATATTTGAACCCCACGGAATATGGAAAAAATGAAGTTTTATTGTATTTGTTTTTATTTTCCGCAGCATATGTTTTTTTTTTTTTTACTTTGGGTTAATGTTTATTTGTTGCGGAACATTTTGGTTTTTAACATAGATAAATGTTTTATAACATATATTGTAAATATATTATATTTACATTATATATATAAATATTGTAATAGTTTGTTAAGAAATATATACATGCTGTGTGCATTTTGTAATGTAACCAAGAGAAAAAGGTTGAAAGTAAAAAAAAACAGTGTGTAGCAGTGAAGGTAAAGAGAAAAAACAAAGAGCAGAATTTGAGCAGCAGTGCATGTGTAGCAGTCAGCAAAGACATTATTTTTATAAATATAAAATGTTACAATTTTGAAGATCTCATTTTGTAAAAGTCCAACTTTTATTAATGAAATGTATATTCTGCAATTTTCTGTTTGCATTTGATTTTAATCTCTGTGTTGTCGGAAGAGGAATTTTATTTTCCTCTCTGTGTTCAGAATTGTTTAGAAATTCCAATATGGTATCCAAGCTAGTCCACGCTCTTTGGTTTGAAAAGGAAGCTAAAGGAAGAAGGAGGTTTGTTGAAGGTTTCTCCAGCAGAGTCAAGGTTCAGCAAAGCAAAGTCATGTATTTATAAAAAACAGAGTTTATTGTTAAGATTACAGTACAGAGAATTGTAAAAGAGAAGTCTCAAGAGTTCTAGAGACAAAGTTTATTTCTCAGTAGAGAGAGATTTCATTTAAAAAATAGAGTTAAGTTTTTAAGCATAGTTTAGAAAACTAGCTATGGTAGGAGCTAGCACAAGCACGAGTATAGGAAATACTCAACTCCCACAGTTCAATGGGAAGAACTATGACTATTGGGCAATCACAGTGAGAGCTCTATTTATCTCTCAAGATTTATGGGAGCTACTAGAAGATGGTCTAGAAGAACCAACAGATGAACAAGCATATAATGCCCTAACACAAGAAAAAAAGGATTTATTGAAGACCAATAGGAAGAAGAACTCAAAATCCCTCTTCTATCTCTTTCAAGTAGTGCATGAAAGTGTATTTCCAAGGATTGCAGTAGCCAAGAGGTCCAAGGATGCACGGGATACTCTCCAGATAGCCTACCAAGGTATGGAGAAGGTAAATACAACAAAGCTTCAATTAATAAGAAGGGATTTTGAAGTCATTTGCATGAAAGAGTCTAATACAAAAGACTCATCCTTCACTTTGTTGATTGGGTTGGTTAGCCAAATGAGATCACATGGAGAGAGAGTAGAAGAGAGAACAATAGTGGAGAATGTGTTGAGGAGCTTACCCTCAAGTTTTGACATGATAGTCACAACCATTGAAGAGACAAAGGATCTCTCAAAGTTTAGAGTTGATGAGCTTCATGTATCATTGATGACACATGAACAAATATTGGGAAGAACAAAAAACTCATATTTGGAGCATGCCTCGAAGACCCAAATGCCCTTTGGAAGAGGAAGAGATCAAGGCAAAGGAAACTACAGAGGAAAAGGTAGAGGCAGGAGCCAGAACCAAGGAGGAAGAAGCAGCCCAACAAATACAAATGGAAGGGGAAGCAATGAAAATCAGAATCAAGGCCAAGGCAACAACGAGTAAGGAGGAAAAAATCAAGCACATGGACAAACATATGATAAATCCCAAGTCCAATGTAATTACTGTAAAAAGTATGGTCATTATGCCAATGAATGTAGGAAGAAATAGAGTGACATGCGTAATAGACTTAGTGCTAATTTTACTAAAGAAAATATCAGTCAAGAGAATTTGTTTTTAGCATGTAATTTGGCTAAAAAAAAGAATGAAGATATATCATATCTAGATTCAGGATGTAGCAACCATATGACTGGAAACATTTCAATGTCTTCCATGATTGATGAAAATGTAAAGTATCAAGTAACATTGGGGACAGGCAATAAGGTCTCGTTCATGGGAAAATGTAGAGTAAGTGCTTTAACAAAAAAATGAGATAGAAAAACCATATAAGATGTTTATTATGTGCCTGATATGAAGTGTACCTTCTGAGCATTGGACATCTTATTCAAAAAGGCTACAATGTTTTCTTTTAAGATAATGTATGCACCGTCATGGATAAACCACCAAGCAAGAAATGCATTGCACAAGTGAAGATGAAAAGGAACATAATGTTCCTTCTCAAGATGAGAGAAAATTTGACGAAAGGAGCTAAAATGGCAGCAGTGACACGAGAGATTCCAAAGAAAAGAAAAAGATGAAAATTGGTTATAGCACTTGAGATTTGGACATCTCAACTTTGGAGGTCTAAATTTGTTACATAGGAAAGGAATGGTAAAGGGATTATCATTGGTTGAGAAACCGGACAACTTATGTGAAGACTGCATCTTGGAAAAACAACACAGAGAAAGCTTTCCATCAGGAAAGAGCATAAGGGCAAAGAAACCCTTAACAATTGTTCATTCTGATTTTTGTGGACCAATGCAAACACCATCATTCACAAGCAACCACTATATGCTGAATTTTATTGATGATTTCACAAGAAAAACATGGGTTTATTTTTTGAAATTTGAAAGTAAAGTGTTTGAGAAATTCTGCCACTTTAAAGCTCTTGTAGAGAATAAAAGTGGGTAGCATATTAAAGTCTTAAGAATTGATAGAGGAGGAGAATACATCTTAAAATAATTTCTACATTTTTTTCAGATAAAATGGGATAAATTAAAAATTTACAAGAGGGTATACACTGCAGTAAGATGGAGTTGCTGAAAGGAAAAACCGAACCATCATGGACATGGTAAGAAGTATGCTGAAGGAAAAACATTTTCCAAATGAATATTCCAATGAAGTTGCACATTGTGCAGTGTATATTTTGAATAGATGCCCAACCAAAGCTATGATTAACAGAGTTCCTGAAGAAGTGTGGAGTGGCATAAAGCAGTTTGTCACCCACATGAGAGTATTCAGTTGTGTGGCTTATGCACACATTCTGGATCAGCTAAGGAAGAAGTTGGACAGTAAGTGGGGGAAGTGAATATTTATTGGATACATTGAAGAATCAAAGGCATACCAACTGTATAACCCATCCACCAAGAAGTTTTTTATAAGCAGAGATGTACAATTCATTGAGGAAGAAGCTTGGGATGGAAGCATTGAGGAAACAGTGAATGCAAAAAGATAGGGACACCACAAGTAGGTATGAGAACACCTTTGAGAAGTAATGACAATGTTTTTCCAAGAACATCAAAAGAGAAAATTTGGGTGCTTCTACAAGCACAAGTTTAGCAAGTGAAAGAGGTACCAGATTTAGAAGTCTGAATGAAATTTATGAGCAATAGGCCACAAATGAAGATATGAACTCTTTATTTTCATTATACTATCATGTAGATGATCCTATTCATATTGAAGAAGCTATAAAAGATAAGAAATGGATAGATGCTATGGATAAAGAGATAAATACCACAGAGAAAAATAATATATGGGAATTGGTTGATCTCCCAAAAGGTAAGGAGGTTATTGTAATAAAATATGTTTATAAAACTAAAAGCAATGTTGAAGGTAATATTGAAAGGCACAAGGCCACACTTGTTTTCAAATTCTACAGGCAACAACAAGGAAGAGACTATGAGGAAAATTTTACACTGGTTGCAAGAATGGAAATAGTAAGAGCAGTGTTGTCCATAGCAGCACAAAACAAGTGGAAAGTTTACCAAATAGATGTGAAATCAGCATTCCTGAATGGAATATTGATGGAAGAGGTTTATGTTGAACAACCTCTGGGATATGAAAAAGCAAACCAAGAGAAAAAAGTTTACATATTGAAGAAATCTCTTTATGGGCTAAAACAAGCACCAAGAGCATGGTACAGTATGATAGATGCATACCTACTAGAAAGTGGGTTTGAGAAATGTGAAGGAGAACCCACATTATACATCAAGGAGAAAGATGACAAGATGCTCACTGTTGTTTTGAATGTTGATGATGTTATATTCACAGGTAATGATGCTTACTTCATTGATAATTCTAAAACAGTTATGAAATATGAATTTGAGATGACTAATATGGGATTATTAAGATACTTCTTAGGAATAGAAGTAGAGAAAAAATAAAAAAAAAAATTTATCTCTTAAGGTAAATATGTGAATGAATTTTTGAAAAGATTTAACATGCAAGATTTCAAAGTAGTAATTACTCCTACAGTGATGGGATTGAAGTTAAGAAAAGAAGACAACATCAAGAATTTTGATCCAAGTTTGTACAAGAGCATAGTTGGAAACCTCATATATTTGACTGCAACTAGGCTGGATATTATGCATGCTATGAGCTTAATTTCCAGATTTATGGAAAGGCCAAAAGAGGCACATTGGAAAGCAGCAAAAAGAATTCTGAGGTATGTGAGAAGAACAAACAGTTATGTAATTGAATACACTACTTCAGAAAATTTTGAATTAATTGGATATACTGAGAGTGATTGGGTTGGAAGTATAGATGATAGGAAAAACACCTCTAGATATGTTTTCCATATGGGATAAAGAGCCATTTCACGAGCTTTTGAGAAATAGCCAATTATGTCTTTATCTATAGCATAGGCAGAGTATGTGCTAGCTACAGCAGCAACATGTCAAGAAGTTTGGATGAGGAGAATGTTGAAGAGTCTATGTCATGAACAGGTAAAAGGAACAACAATTTATTGTGATAATAACTCAACAATTGCATTGTCAAAGAATTTAGTGTTTCACAAAAGAACAAAACACATTGATGCCAACTATCACTACATCAACGATCTAGTGACCAATGATGAAATTGATCAGAAGCATTCAAGAAGAGAAGAGTAGTTTGTTGATGTTTTAACAAAACCATTGGGGCAGAAGAGTTTTAATTATTTGAGAAAATGTCTAGGTATGGAAGAAAATCCAGCAGTTGAAATTAGGGGGAGTGTTGGAATTTAATTCCATCTGGTGCACGCAGAGGCAGGACGGAAAAATTTAAGTTTGATGTGAAATTGAGAAAGAAAGAAGCAGCATAAAACTTTGTTTGATTACACTCCACTGTGAATTCATTCCTAGTCTTTAAACTCCTGCAAACCCAATTTTTTGGTTAAAGGCCGTAGGCCTACGTTGCTATGCAAAGTCATGGAATTTCAAAGCTTGTGATCCCACGTTTAAATCCTCACCTACCAAAATGAATCCTCCACCAACCATTTGATTTGAATTAATGCACAACCAACAACATTTTGGGGGGCATCCAAACTTGAGCAACAAAGGGAAAGGGAACCCACCGGAGGAGGTGACATCACCTTCCTTCGTACCAATAAAAAGAACTTCGTGGGGAAAAGTAAAAGGGCTTTTGGAAATATTTGAACCCCACAAAATATGGCATAAATGAATTTTTATTTTATTTATTTTTATTTGCCGCAGCATATGTTTTTTCTTTTTTACTTTGGGTTAATGTTTATTTACTGTGAAACACTTTGGTTTGAGACTTTAGCTTTACAGATGCTTTTATAAATAAATATATATATATATATATATATATATATATATATATATATATATATATATATATATATATATATATATATATATTGTAATAGTTTTCTAAGATATATATACATGTTGTGTGCATTGTGTAATGTAATAGAGAGAAAAAGCCTGAAGGCTGAAGTAAAAAAAAATAGTGTGTGTAGCAATGAAGGCAAAGAGAAAAAACAGAGAGCAAAATTTGAACAGCATTGCATGTGTAGCAGTCCACAAAGTCATTTTTTTGTAAATCCAAAATGTTGCAGTTTTGAAGGTTTCATTTTGTAACAGCCCAATTTTTTATTAATGAAATATATGTTTTTCACATATCTGTCCGCATTTGATTTTAATCTCTGTGTTGTCAGAAGAGGAATTTTATTTTCCTCTGTGTGATTGGAATTGTTCAGAAATTCCAACAGATCAACACAATAATATGTAGTTTAGTGATGGGTTTTCAATTGCTTGACTAGCGAATCAAAAAGCTACAAGACTCACTAACCCGATTTAATGCGACAACTAGTATTGGAATGTCCATTTCAAAGTGACGTGTAGTGTTGGAATTTCAAGGCAGAATTTATTTTTAATTTTTAAATTTGAATTTTTTCATATTTCGTTTATTCATTTTCACATTTTTCCGACTAGTTTGCGTAATTTCTTATATATATATATATATATATATATATATATAACTATGGGAAAATTTTCCAACCTCATTTAATAAAAAAATTATTCAATAATAATCAATTTTCCACTAAAAGTCGATTCCTAAGAATGTATAACTCGATTCCTGAGAACATGATGTATAGCTGCTTCGATGTCCGTGAAAAATGTGGGATAAGGGACATACATATCGGTCTTTATCGGTCCTTAGGAAATGGAAAACATCAAATTCTATAAATTTTTTTCATTTTAAATATATAAGATAAATAATCATAATAAATCAACACTTTATTAATACTATTATATATCTATGTTAACGGTCTAATATAACATGAGAGGGATCAATTTTTTTTATGTGTAAAATTTTTTAGAATGTGAAATAATCTATTAATTTTCATTGTTTAAATTGTATTTTTGAATGTTAAATAGAGTATATACAACCAGATAAATAGTTTGACGATAAAAAAATATTTTTTCACAATATATATATATAATTTTTGAAATATTTTTGCAAAATATAACATTTAAATATCTTACTCATACATCATACATTTTTTTACTTCTATTTTTTTATTTTATGGTGGACATTATTCTTCTATTTATAACATAATTTTTAACTTTTAATTTTATTTTATTGGGGGAGACACTTAAGGACAAACATACACCTCCCTATATACTAACTTGGAGAATGAGCCTAATTTGAGTAGTCCATCCCCTTTAAAATAAAATTTATAATTTTGTTAACAAGTTTTTATGGTTGAAACTTTTATTTTGTTCTATATATCCTATTTAGCATTCAAAAAAAAATTTAAACAATGAAAAGTAACACATTATATTATGCATATCCCCGATCGGGTTGCGTAAGGTCATCTTCCACTAGGCAAGTCATAAGACAGTTGTAGGCACGGTACCATGCTTGATACTCCAGCATGAAAAGCATGCCATCAATTAAACGAATGAGGATCTATGCGGGGGATATGAGGATGATTGCGCATTTATTAAGATAAGCTGTGCTATCAGAAGGTCGGTGCAAAAGGCAGAACAAGTTAATTCTCAAAAGGTTAAGTTTGGCTTTGCAAAAACTATTTTCCTCTGGAAGAAACTGTGATTTGAGGAGACAGACGAAAGATGGTCTAATCATCATTCAGAGGGTTCACGTTTTGGTTTAGGTTCAGAGGGTTCACACTCTATTTCAGGGGTATGTTCTTATTAATTTAAAACTCATGCTTTTAGCTATCAATTACTATACGAAGCAAGATAATGGAGGGTCCGAAATGTGTAGCAGTTCGCAAAATCATTTTTTTTGTAAATCCAGAACATTGTAGTTCTGAAGGTCTCATTTTGTAATAGCCCAGTTTTTTATTAATGAAATATATGTTTTACACATCTCTGTCCGTATTTGATTTTAATCTCTGTGTTGTTAGAAGATGAATTTTATTTTCCTCTGTGTGTTCAGAATTGTTCAGAAATTCCAACATATCAACACAATAATATGCAGTTTAGCAATGAGTTTGCAATTACTCGACAAATGAATCAAAAAGCTACAAGACTCACCAACATGATTTAATGCGACAGCTAGTGTTGCAATGTCCATTTCAAAGTGACATGTAGTGTTGGAATTTCAAGGTAGAATTTATTTTTAATTTTTAAATTTGACTGTTTCCATATTTCATTTATTCATTTCCACATTTTTCTGACTAGATTGCATAATTTCTTAAAAATATATATATATATTGGAAAATTTTCCAACCTTATTTAATAATAGAATTATTCAATAATAATCAATTTTCCACTGAAATTCGATTCCTGAGAATGTATAACTCGATTCCTGAGAACATGATGTATAAATTCTTTGATGTTGGTGAAAAATGTCGGATATGGGACATACATATCAGTCTTTATCGGTCCTTGTGGAAATGGAAAACATCAAATTCTATAATGGAAAACAATAAAAAAATATTTTTTTCATTATATATATATATATATACAGAGAGAGAGAGAGAGAGAGAGAGAGAGATGAGGCATTTTTTGAAATATTTTTGCAAAATATAACATTTAAATATCTCACTCATACATTTTTTTACTTCTATCTTCTTTATTTTATGGTGGACATTATTCTTCTATTTAAAACATAATTTTTAACTTTCAATTTTATTTTATTGGGGGACACACTTAAGGAAAAACTAACACATCCCTATATACGGAGTTGTAGAATGAGCCTAATTTTAGCAGTCTATCCCCTTTAAAAGAAAATTTATAATTTTGTTAATAAGTTTTTATGGTTAAATTTTTTATTTTGTTCTATATATCTTATTTAGCATTCAAGAAAACAATTTAAACAATGAAAAATAACACATTATGTTATGGATATCCCTGATTGGGGTGCGTAAGGTCATCTGCCACTAGGGAGGCCATAGGACAGGTGTTGGCAAGGTACCGTGCGTGATACTCAAGCATGATAAGCATGCGATCAATTAAACAAATGAGGAGGTATGCAGGGGGTTATGGGGATGATTGAACATTTAGTGAGATAGCTTGTGCTATCAGAAGGGCAATGGAAAAAATAGAATAGGGTAAGTCTCAAAAGGTTAAGTTTGGTTCTGCAAAAATATTTTCTTCTGGAGGAAACTGTGATTTGAGGCAACGGACGGAAGCTGGTCTAATCATCGTTCAGAGGGTCCACACTTTGGTTCAGTTTCAGAGGTTTCATGCTCTGGTTCAGGGGTATGTTCTTCTTAATTTAAACCTCATTCTTTTAGCTATCAGTTACTATACGGAGCAGGATAATTGAGGGTCTGAAAGGATAGGAATGTTTTTACCCATTTGTTGCTCTGTGGACAGGAATGGAAAATTCATACGGCAGGAGGCTATTTAGCCCTGTTTTCATGACCCTTCTAAGGTCAGGAGTTCTAATCATAGCTCTATGTTTTATTTTGATGATAATTGCAGTCTATTTGATAGATGTCATAATTCCTTCATGTATGGCGGTCAATTCACTTCTATTGGGTTTTTCTTGTGCTTGTTTTATTTGGAAAATAGAAGGGTTAAATGGGGGAACCACTGTTGTCTGTGGGCCTACCTTACTGAGTTATGGCAAAGAAAATTTTGTAACTTCAGCGTTGGACATTTTAATAGTAATCGTTTTTATGCTGACCTCGATAGGTATAGGCAGGGTATTATGCTGCAAATAAGTCATTTACATGCTCTATGTTCTGGTTTTTATATTAATCCTTGTAATTATGAGAGGCAAGATAATATGTTACAAATCGGTCATTTACATGCTCTCTGTTATAGCTTTAACGTTAATCCTTGCAATTACAGAAGTCTACCTTGTTTTGTTAGAGTCTTTATAGCTATGGTAGAGAGTCAATCTTGGGTCTGTCTCTATGTCTATTATAAAAAAATTTCGGCAATTTTCTCATTTTGTGGCATTATCTCTATCATGAGGAGCATTATGAGCCTTAGAAAGATTTTTTTCAGAAGAAAATACGTTTAACTGCTATACCTTTTTTCTTCCATCATACAAGATCACAGATTGTTATTACATGTTTAATCCAACGAAATATCCAGAATAGAACAATGGTTAAGAGGCAAACGAGGCAGAGTATGGCTCAAAATCAAGATAAATCAAAGCAGAAGATTTTGAAATCTAAAGCTAAGACTAGTAAGAGAGGTAGAAATACAAAACAAGAGGTGTTAGAGAATCTCTCGACAACTTACTCCCTTGGAAATCCTCCACAAGTGAGGAATGTGATTCAAGGCTGGGAAAAAGAAAGTTATAGTAATTAGGATGATAATGAAGCAGAAGCATAAATTCTGGATTTTGTCACTGATCCTAGAAATACCAGAGGTCTTCTTTCATTGTTTAACCAAACTATTCATACATATTGGATCATGAAATGTTTTTTGGCCAAATCTATGCAATGTCTTCATCCAGGTAAAGAGACTCAAGTATCAACAGTGATGAAATCTATTCAGGATATCAACATTCAACTCCAGCATATCAATGTGATACAGTCTCAAGCGATAGATCGAATCGGCTAAATTGAAAGGAAGATTCAACAACTGCAACAAATGGACATGCTTGGTTCCATGATGAAGGATCCAACACCAATAGAATCTTCAGATGGCTAGTAACCTAGCTTAAGTTTTTATGATTTTTGAGGATAGTGCTTTAGTTCATAGTTGGTACTTTGATAATGTTTTACATAGTGATTTGGCCAGTGCGGCAAGTAGAAGAATGAAACATTATCAATTTTGGATGGCTTTCAATGCGTTAAGGTTGCCAACATACCTGGTTTCCTTCGGGCAAGTTGAGACCACTCACTTAATATTTAATGTAACTTTATTTTTTATGATAAATAGAAAATAGTAAGGTCCTACCAAATTGACAAAAAAAAAACACATTAAATTATGCATTCTAAAGAAGCTTGCACGTGAAGAAATTTTATAATTCTAGTATAAAAGTGATATCTAAGTTTGTTTGTATATCTAATCCACTTTAAAATAAAATAAAAAGTTAAAAATTATGTTCTAAATAGAAAGAAAAATAATGTGAACTATATATAAATGTGTGTATATCATAAAATAATTAGAAATAAAAAATGTGTGAGTTATATGTCTAAATTTTATAATTTGGTTATTGATAAAGTATTTTAATGCTAATTAATCTTGATATATATTAAAAATAGGTTAATAATAAAAAACTATTTTAATTTGCATCATAGAATGTAAAATGTTTTGATGTGCATCTTAAATGAAATATTTTAATCTAAATTGAATATACATTATATACTCTTTTAAAATTTTAATTTATATATTATAAAAAATTTAAATTTTATGTTACTCATATTAAATCCATAATTAAAATAGACCTACCGTTACCAAATTTTAGTTTTTATTTTTATTTATAAATTTAATTAAATTAACACAACTCATGGTTTTCATGTTCTTATTATGTTCAGACAACTTCCTGTTATTATAAAAAAAAGGCTCATTAAAGAGCTTTTTCATCAATTAACAAGAGTCCAAAGTAAAATAGATACATAGCAATTCCCATGCCTTAGTGACCCTACCATTCTTATTTTAAGAGTAAACTAAAATTTTTGTATTTAGAAAACGTGAAAAAGCAATAATTTTTATATTGAAAAATGTTATTAAACTTTTACTGTTAAAAAATTCAATATTAAAAGGTTATGTAGAACGGTTAGTTTTATTGAAATAATATTTTAAAACATTCTTTCCTATTCTTATCTAGATGATAGCTATTAGTAGATTCTTTGATAGTTTTTCATGATATCTGTTGGTCTAGAATTCAATTAAAAGGGTTTATTTTCTCTTATGTCTCACAAATATTAATCTAAAAATATTTTTCAATACATTTTTCAAATTTACAATACTAATGAATAATACGAATTTTATTTGATACATTTTTTTTCATTATTTAGATTTCAGCTAAAATAAAGATAAAAGATTATTATTGGAAATAAGTAATAGGGTATTCAAATTAGGAAATATGCATTTCAATTTTTTTAAACTTTGAAAAAATAGTTATTTTTTATTTAAAAAATTGTATTATGGAATTTTCTCTATTAAATCTTATATGGTCTATTTTTTCTATATTCAAGATAATTTGAATAAACTTGATATTGAAATGTTATTTTTTTTGTATTTACTAGAATTTGAATTCTTACTGAAATTCAAATTTGGTAACTATGTAATAAATCAATGGGTGTTGCTTGTGATATATAAATTTATCTCACTCACCAAATTTATCTATCACACAATACTCAAGAAGAAATAACAAGGATGAACAGTAATATAATGTGACAACACTTTAGTCATTGAACTATCCAAGAATAGTGTGTTTATCAAAAGGTCAAGCATATTGATATAAGATATCATTTTTTTAGGGAACTTGTGAGCAATGGAGAAGTTCACTTGAAGCCTTGTAAATTTAGTGATCAATTCGTTGATATATTTACAAATCCATTAAAAATAAATGTGTTTGAGTTTCACAAAAGAAACATGGGTGTCGTAAGCCTAGTTGAGACATAGACTTGCATGCATGTTTGAGTTGTCATGAGTTATGATTTAGTAGTGTTAAAATAGTTAATTAACTCTTGCATGAAGAGTTAGAAGACTAGTTAAGTAAGGGTTGAGTTGTGTGATAGATAAATTTGGTGAGTAAGTTAGAGAGCGAGTTAAGTGAGTGTTGACAAAGTTGAGTTATGTGATGGATGAGTTTGGTAAGTGTGTCCATGTCAAGTGATTCAAGATAAATACCATTAACCAGGTTCATTGAATTTACTCATTGTGATTGAAGTTCATGTGATTAATAAAGAGCCACAACTTATTTGTGTTATTGTGTGAAATCTTCGTGTAATTTGTGCCTTTACTATTCTTCCATTCCAACAAATTAGTATCAGAGCGAGATTACAAAAAATTAGGGGAAGATGGATCAACAATCATCTATATGTGAAAGAATTTTTTTTTTCTTATTCAAGGTATAATGCATTTGACAGTTATACAATTATACTATCTAATATTATACTGCTGGTCGATTTTACAAAGAACCACGTTACATATCGTAAGGACTAACGCGGCACAATACATTGGAGGAGACGTTACACGCAGTGCATAACAACATCAAAAGCATTAGTGGAAACATATTTTTTTTTTTTAAAGTTTGAAGTCAAAATTTTAAGATAACTATCGTGGACTTTACTTTTTCGAAGTCATATCATGTGCCGGTTTATGCTTTATGCCATAAGATAATAAAAGGTTTAAAAACAAAATATTCATAAATAATGATTTAAATAAGTCGAGTGGCTTTATTCAAAAGGAGGTTTTAAAGAATGGTTTTTTCAAAATGGATTTTGAAAAGAATTGAAAGGTTTTATAAGTGCAATTTTATAATAAGGCTTTTTTCTAAAAAGGCTTATTATATAAGATTTTTTTTATACAAAAGAAATTTTTTATATAAAAATAAAACCTCGGGTTTTATTATAAGGTTATATTTTTGAGCTTTGTAAATCATATTAAAAAATAATTTAGGGTTTATTAGAAAATATATTTTTCTTAAGAAATATGGCAACAAGCAGCTTCCAGTGACAACTTCCTTCTTTCATAGGGAAGGGTTATGATGTGTGGGCCATTAAAATGGAAACCATGTTAAAATCAGATCATGTTCAGGATCATGTCAAGTTTGGGTTTGCAGAACCTGAGAATGATGTCGAAGAATGAGCCCTCGATAATGTAGAGAGGGAACAACAGAAGAAAGACAAAAGAAATAATGCACAAGCGTTGCTTCTTATCCAATAGGGAATGGACTGAGAAGTGTTATAGAAGATTATGATCATGTGGCAAAAAACTATCAAGGTATGGAAAAAGTCAATATTGTTAAATTGCATAATACTTTGCAGATAAAGTAGACAAAGGACATAGATTCTTTCATGAATAGGGTCATGTCTATCGTAAATCACTTAAAAATTTATGGTGAAGAAATTAAAAATCAACCAGTGATTGAGAAGGTCTTTAGATCTTTGTCTACCAAGTTTGATGTTGTGGTAGCAACCATAGAAGAAGAAAAAGATTTGGAAGAAATGATGGTTGGTGAGTTTATGGGATCACTTCTACCGCATGAGGATAGGATAGACAAAAATAAGGATTCTACTTTAGAAACAACTTTCAGAAGTCAAGTTTCTATTTCAAGAGGTCGAGGTAGAGGTAGATCGAGATTCAGAGGACGAGGTAGAAGATATGGTGGTCATAGAGATGGCCAAGAAGAGCATGAACATGGAAGTGGAAGCAACAACAGAAGAAGCTTCAACAATAATTACAAATCATAAAAATCAAAGGTGAGATGTTAATGTTGCAATAAATTTGGTCACTCTGCTCGTGATTGCAGGAAGAATTTTGTTGATCAAGGAACCAAAAGAGCTAATGTTAGTACAGAGAATACTAACTCCATGTTCCTAGCATGCAACAACATGCATGAAACATCTGATCAGGTGTAGCTATTAGATAGTGGTTGTAGTAACCACATGACAGGCAACAATAATTTGGTTGCAAATTTGGATAAATATGTGAAGGCATAGGTTAAGGTGGGGACTAACAAGACTGTGGAGGTAGATGGAAAATGACAGTTCAAAATTCTGACCAAGCAGGGGGAGCCAAAGACAATCTTATAGGTATATTATGTTCCTCGTCTCAAACAAAATTTTATTTTTTTTGGTCAATTTATGCAGAAACGATACAGAATTATCTTTCAAGGGAAAGAGTGTGTTATTTATGAAAAATCCTCAAGCTAGCTGCTGATATAAAAATTTCATATGACGAGGAACAAACTCTTTCCTCTAATTATGAACTATAGTAATCAGGTTAGTTCTTTTACAGTTGCATGTTCTAATGATTACTGGTTGTGGAAATTTTAGTTTGGACACTTGCATTTTTCCAGCTTAAGTTTATTACAACATAAACAGATGGTTAGAGGTTTTCCTCCCATCATAGAACCTGCTAGTACATGTGAGCGTTCCATATTGGGAAATCAAGACCGTGAAATTTTTTTGAAGGGAGTTTTATACAGAGAAAAGAAACCACTTGAGTTGATGCATGCAGACTTGTGTGGACCTATGAGGACACGGTCGATTGGTGGAAGTTGTTACTTCCTCACTTTTATTGATGACTATAGCAGAAATACTTGGGTTTACTTTTTGAAGAAGAAGTCTGAAACTTTTGCAAAGTTCAAAGATTTCAAAGCCTTAGCAGAGAACCAAAGTGATCGAAAGATCAAGGTATTGAGATGAGATAGTGGTGAAGAATATGATTCGAAATCATTCCATGAGTACTGCAAACAACATAGAATCAAAAGACGGTTTAAAACCATATGCACATTGTAATAGAATGGTGTAGCAGAGATAAAGAACAAAACAATTACGAAAATGACAAAGGGCATGTTGAAAGAAAGACACTTTTCTAATGAGTATGGGGCAGAAGAAGTTGCACGTGTTGTTTATGTGATAAAGAAATCACCTACAAAGTGTGTGATGAATAGAGTTTCAGAAGAAGCATGGTCAGGTATGTCATGAAATGTATCTCATTGCAGAGCTTTTGGATTTGTAGCATATGCACATGTACCTAAGAAGATAAGAGGAAAATTGGATGATCAAAGTGAAAATTTCATGTTTGTTGGTTAGAGTGACCATTTAAAAGCTTACAAATTGTATAACCCTGTCACCAAAAAGACAATAATTAGCAGAGATGTTCTGTTAAGAGAAAGAGTCATGGAATGGTACTGTAGACAAAACACTTGATGCACAAGCACCATTGATGGAGGAGGATGATGTACTAGAAAAGGAGAATCAAGAATCAAGGGAGAAAACACCAAGGAAAGTGACACCAACAAGGACTCCAAGATTTTCAGAGCAACATGCACCTTCAAGAATATCAACAGAATATAATTTTCCAAGCATCTAATCAGGTAATGAATCAAGCAACAGTAGGAAACATATGAGAATTTTAAAAGATATCTATGATTATTTGGATGTTAGTTCAAATTTTTAATTGTTGGCATTTCAATATTCTTCATTTGAAGAAGAAATCAAAGATGAAAATTGGGTGCAAGCCATGGATGAAGATATTTATTCCACTGAAAATAATGATACATGGGATTTGGATAACTTGAAAAAGGATAAAAACGTCATTGGTGTGAAGTAGGTGTACAATACAAAGTTGAATGAGAAAGGTGAAATTGACAGATTTAAAGAAAGGCTTGTAGCGAGAGGATTATCACAGCTACCAAGAATAGACTTTGGAGAAACGTTTTCTCTGCTAGATAGGTTGGATACTGTAACAACAGTTCTACCGAAACCAACTCAGAACAAGTGGAAAGTATATCAAATGGATGTCTAATCATCCTTCTTGAATGGAGTTCTAGAAGAGGAAATTTATGTGCAGCCACCTCTAGGTTATGAAGTTGAAGGTAAAGAAGATAAATTTTAAAGGTTGAAGAAAACACTCTATGTACTGAAGCAAGCACCTAGAGCATGGTATAGAAGAATCGGCAATTGCATGATTAATAATGGATTTTGCAGAAGTAGCATTGAGCCTACCCTATACACAAAGGTAAATGAGCATGGACATATTTTTATAGTTTTCTTATATGTTGATGATATGATTTTTACAGGTGACCTTTAGCTAGATGAATTTAAAGCAACCATGATGAAAAAATTTGAGATGAAAAATCTTTGTCTCATGGAATATTTTCTTGGCATTGAAGTTGAGAAATCTGAAAAATGAATTTTTATTTGTCAAAACAAATATGCAAGAGATTTGTTGAAAAGATTCATGATGGAAAATTTCAAACCAGTACCTACACCAGTTGCAACATGTACAAAGTTAAGTAGGGATGATGAAGGATCAGACGTCAATAAAAAATTATTCAAAAGATTGGTTGGCATCCTCATGTATCTTAGAGCTGGAAGACCAGATATTATGCAAGGAGTGAGTTTGATTTCCACATTTATGGAGACTCCAAAAGAAACACATTGGAGTGCAAGAAAAATAATTATGAGATACATAGCAGGGAACACATTTTGTGACATAATGTATGCAAGTAAATAAAATAAATATTTGATTGGTTAAACAAATAGTGATTTTGTAGGTAGTTTGGATGATAGGAAGAGCACTTACGATTATGTGTTCCATATTGTTTCATGTGTGATTTCATGGTCATATAAGAAGCATCCCATTGTGACACTATCATTAGTAGAAGCAGAATATGTCGCAGCATCATCAACAACATGTGAAGAAGTGTGGTTAAGAATATTATTGGATGGACTGAAGAAAAAATAAAAAGGATAAAAAGCAACATATTTTGACAACACTTCAGCGATTACACTATCCAATAATAGTGTGTTTCATCAAAAGAGCAAGCATATTGATACTATATGTCACTTTATTAGAGAATTTGTGAGCAATGGCGAAGTTCACTTGAAGCCTTGTAAATCTAGTGATCAATTGACTGATATATTTACAAATTCACTAGCAATAGATGTATTTGAGTTTCAAAAAATAAAATTAGGTGTTGTAAGACTAGCTGAGACATAAACCAGTAGGCATGTTTGATTTGTCATGAGTTATGTTTTAGTTTAGCAGCTGTAATTAAGGGGGAGTGTTAAAATAGTTAACTAACTCCCGCATGAAAAGATAGACAATCATTTAAGTAAGTGTTGAGTTGTGTGATAGCTAAATTTGGTGAGTGAGTTAGAGAGTTAGTTAAGTGAGAATTGAGAAATTTGAGTTATGTGATAGATGAGTTTTGTAAGTGTGTGCCTGTCAAGAGATTCTGGATAAATACCATTCATCGGGTTCATTGTATTTATTGATTGTGATTGAAGTTTGTGTGATTAAGAGAGAGATGCAGCTTGTTTGTGTTATTGTGTGAAATATTTGTGTAATTTGTGCCTTTAATCTTCTGCCATTCCAACAATCATCATGTTTCTCGAACCATCTTTGAAAAAAATTGAGAAATAATTGAAATAAACACTTGCATTAGTTTATTGGTACCACATTTTCTCTATAACATTACCTACTAAATGAATCTTCCGGCATTGGTGCTACATCAAATTCAATTGGGCCAATGGGTGAAAGTAGAAAAACTCTACAATTAGATCAAATTGGATCAAATGCAACTAAATGTGACTGAAATTCTATCCAACCAGTCAAGCATTATGAAGTCCTTGACTTGAGGAGCATGCTTTTACACAAGCCTAGAACTACAACTTGTGTTTTTCGTCCTTGACAAGAAGCTAGTAATAACCTCTGGTACTACCTATATCACTAACCACGCTGGTCCTGTAGCATTTGGTCCCTTAGGGAGGGTCTCGGTCTCGATCCTTAGACTCTTCCTTTCGATCGTTATAATACTTATCACTACCTTGAAAACAAAACTAAGAATATCTACCATGAACGTCAAACTATGGAGAAATATGGAAGCTCAAAGATACAGAGCTTGGTGTAAAGCCAAAGCTGAATAGTGTGTAATATCCTGTTTTGGGGATATCTCTATAACACGACAAACTCCAACCCAAGATAGACTGGGAGGGCATTTACCAGATATTTCACCTCTAAAAAGAGGAAGAGATCTGGGGGCTACCTGGCCCTTTCAAGACTCTGTCTAAGAGTGAAAGATAAACGCACCAAGTGGTATAGAACTAGAATGCTCAAAAACAATAATAGTGCAGTAGATATATAGTATCATAGAAAGAGAATACAAAAAATACGACAAATCATCCAAAAAACATAGAGAGGAAATGCCGAGCCATTTTATTAATTTGAGAAATATAATGAAGTACAATAGGTGATCAGAGTGATGGCACCTAATATTTCTTAAGGCAAGTGAGAAAACACTCTCAGAGAATATCGAAAATGGCTTCTCTATGAACTATGTCCCAGCTACTGGAAAAATGCCGTGTAGCTGCTACTGCTGGAATGGACTGAAGACTAGGGGCTAATCCCCCTGCCAGAGTAAGCTAAAAATCAACAAAACTCCTCTCCTCAACAACCCAGAAAAAATTTAGAAACCATACCAAAAATGGCCAACCCCAAAAATCACCAAAAAATGCCTCCCCAGTGAATTACGCTGGCCTCTAAGGCTTTGCGTAGAGGCTAGATGGAAATAGCTGAAATAATACCTCAAACTCTGCCAAAATCCTCCTATGGGAAAAGGCTGAACCTCTTCTCGAAATCCCGGCTAAATCAACTGCAGAAACTCCAATCCAAAGCTCCTCCACAATGGACTGCATCCTCTCTCCCAGTGACTGTGTAGTCTCTATAAGCTCCAGCTCTGCAACAAACTCAAACAATAAAACGACTTACAAAATGATGAAAAACGAACCTTACCCGAGCAAGCAATCAAAGTCCCCCGGGGCTAAGGGCGAGATCTCTGATTAGAGACACTCAATGCACTAAACAATGCCGCAGACAGGCTAAATAGCCAGCCTTCTCAAGAAGACAAATGTCTCACTCAAAAATCATCAACTCAAGAGTGAATCAAATGAGGAGGCTCCTCCATATTTTATAACATTGGTTTCCCTCCAAAACCCAACGTAGCCTCTCTCTCCTCCACATACTCATCCTCATCTGTGCAGAAGCTTCTAGAAGCTTCTAGAGTGTACGTAGGTCCCCCTCCTCTACGTGGTGTTAGGCCCCCCTTGACTCCCACTTAAGTCACAACATTGTGCTACTAGGTGGATGTATTATTTCACTTAAGTGAGTTAGACCCTCTTCAGTCACTTTTTATTTATTTACAAACTAGAGAAGAAAAAATAAAAAAATCGAATATTCCAATTAGCTATCGCTAATTAGGAATATTACAGTCTCCCCCTAAAAAATGTTGCCTGTCCTCAAGCAACTGAAGTGATGGATGCTGCAAAATCTTCTCGCTCTCCCAAGTGGAATCCTAATCTAGCAAATTCTTCCACCTCAGTAAGAATTATCAAACCTACCTGCTTCGTAACTGCCTCTCACTGGTATCAATAATGGCCTTCAGTTGCAACACCAAGTGCCCCTCATCATATGTAGGTGGTAGCTCCTCTGTCTCTGTCACCTGCTGCCCCAACGCCTTCTTCAGGCATGATACATGGAAACTTTTGTGGATCTTGCTGCCTTGGGGTAGCTACAACTCATATGCAACCTGCACAATCCTGTGTATCACCCTATATCGCCCGTAAAAGTGAGGCTTGAGATTCTCAGCCCCCTTTTACTTCAGTGATGACTGTCGGTATGGCTATAACCGTAGGTAGACCAAGTCCCCTACCTCAAACTGTCTCTCCACCCGACCTCTGTCGGCATACAACTTCTATTGGTTCTGTGCTAGAGCCATATTATCCTTGAGAGCTCGAAGGATGTCCTGACTCTCTTGGATCCAATCTTGGCTCTAGGAGCCTTACTAGCACCGAACATCACATCAGCAAAAGATAAAGGATGGTACCCATACAAAGCATAAAATGGTGACATACCAAGAGACATGTGATGTGTTGTGTTATAGCAGTACTCCCCCAAATGCAACCATCTCAACCACACTCGTTGCTGTCCACTGACATAGTTGTGCAAGTAGCCCTCCAGCCACTTGTTAACTATCTCTGTCTATCCATCTGTCTATGGGTGGTAACTACTACTCAGAGTCAACTCCGTCCCCACTAGTCAGAAAATCTCCTGCCAAAATTCCCCCATAAAACGGCTGTCCCTGTCACTGATGATGGTCTTAGGAAGACCATGCAACCTGAAAACCTATTCGAAGAACAGCTTGGCCACATGTACTGCTGTGTAATGCACATATATGGTGAAAAAGTGCGCATACTTTGTCAGTTGATCAACGATGACAAAGATACAATCCTTGCCCTACACCATGGGCAACCCTGTGATGAAGTCCATCGAAATGCTCTCCCATTTCCCCTCCGGAATGGGAAGAGGATAAAACAGTCCTACGGGATGGCTCATCTCCTACTTATTCCTCTGACAAACATCGTACTCCCTCATGTGCTGGAGTAATCTTTCTCAAGGCAAGTGAGAAAACACTCTCAGAGAATATCGGAAATAGCTACTCTATGAACTGCGTCCCAACTGCTGGAAAAATTCCGTGTAGCTGCTACTGCTGGAATGGACTGAAGACTTGGGGTCGATCCCCTTGCCAGAGTAAGCTGAAAATTGGCAAACCTCCTCTCCTCAACAACTTGGACAAAATCCAGAAACCATACCAAAAATGGCCAATCACGAAAATTACCAGAAAATGCCTCCCCAGTGAATTACGCTGGCCTCCAAGGCTCTACGCAGAGGCTAGATGGAAATAGCCGAAACACTGCCTCAAACTTTGCCAAAATCCTCCTATGGGCAAAGGCTGACCCTCTTCTCGAAATCCCAGCTAAATCACCTACAGAAACCCTAACCCGAAGCTCCTCCACAATGGACTGTGTCCTCTCTCCCAGTGACTACGCAGTATCTATAAGCTCTAGCTCTGCAACAACCCAAACAATAAAATGACTCACAAAATGCTGAAAAACCAACCTTGCCCAAGCAGGCACTCGAAGTCCCCCAGGGCTAAGGGTGAGATCTCTGGCTAGAGACACTCAATGCACTAAACAGTGCTGCAAACGGGCTAAATGGCTAGTGTGCTCAAGAAGACAAATGTCTCACTCAAAAATCATCAACTGAAGAATGAATCAAATGAGGAGGCTCCTCCATATTTTATAACGTTGGTTTCCCTCCAAAACCCAACGCAGCCTCTCTCTCCTCCACATACTCATCCTCATCTACACAGAAGCTTGTAGAAGCTTCTAGAGTTTACGTAGGTCACCCTCCTCTACGTGGTGTTAGGCCCCCCTTGACTCCCACTTAAGTCACAACATTGTGCTACTAGGTGGATGTCTTATTTCACTTAAGTGAGTTAGACCCTCTTCACTCAATTTTTATTTATTTAAAAACTATAGACGACAAACTAAAAAAATTGAATATTCCAATTAGCTGTCACTAATTAGGAATATTACAGTCTCCCTCGGCAAAATGTTGTCTGTCCTTAAGCAACTGAAGTGATGGATGCTGCAAAATCTTCTCGCTCTCCCAAGTGGCATCCTCATCCGGCAAATTCTTCCACCTCACCAAGAATTCTCGGATCATCTTGCTCCGTAACTGCCTCTCCCTGGTATCAATAATGGCCTTTGGATGCAACACTAAGTTCCCCTCATCATATGTAGGTGGTAGCTCCTCTGTCACTGTCACCTGCTGCCCCAACACCTTCTTCAGGCATGATACATGGAAAATGTTGTGGATCTTGCTGCCTTCGGGTAGCTCCAACTCATATGCAACCTGCCCCTTCCTGCGTATCACCCTATATGGCCCGTAAAAGCGAGGCTTGAGCTTCTTAGCCCCCTTCTACTTCAGCGATGATTGTCGATATGGCTGTAACCATAGGTAGACCAAGTCCCCTACCTCAAACTCTCTCTCCACCCGACCTCTGTCGACATACAACTTCTGCTGGTTTTGTGTTGTAGACATATTGTCCTTGAGATCTCGGAGGATGTCCTGACTCTCATGGATCCAAATCTTGGCTCTAGGAGCCTTACTAGCACCGAAAATCACATCAGCGAAAGATAAAGGATGGTACCCATACAAAGCATAAAATGGTGACATACCAAGAGACATGTGATGTGTCGTGTTATGGCAGTACTCCACCAAATGCAACCATCTCAACCACGCTCGTTGCTGCCCACTGACATAGTTGTGAAAGTATCCCTCCAGAAGCTTGTTAACTATCTCTGTCTGTCCATCCGTCTGTGGGTGGTAACTACTACTCGGTGTCAACTCTATCCCCACTAGTCGAAAAACCTCCTACCAAAATCCACCCATGAAATGGCTGTCCCTGTCATTGATGATGGTCTTAGGTAGACCATGCAACCTGAAAACCTCTCTGAAGAACAGCTTGGCCACCTATACTGCTGTGTAGTGCGTAGATATGGTGAAAAAGTGTGCATAATTTTTCAGTCGATCAACGACGACAAAGATACAATCCTTGCCCTACACCATGGGCAACCCTGTGATGAAGTCCATCGAAATGCTCTCCCATTTCCCCTCCGATATGGGAAGAGGCTGCAACAGTCCTACGGGATGTCTCATCTCCCCCTTGTTCCTCTGACAAACATCGAACTCCCTGACGTGCTAGAGTACGTCCTCCTTGAAGCCTGTCCATGAGAACCTCTCTCTAATGGCCCTTTATGTTTTGATAAACCCTTGATGGCATGCTAATGGAGAATCGTGTGATGCCTAGAGTATCTTCTTCTTAAGCTGAGATCCCTCAGTCAAGAAGATCCTGTCCCTGTAATAGATTATCTTATCAACGACCCTGTACCTATCATCCGTGACCTGTCCATCCAGTACCTCACATGCAAAGTTGTCCTTGGAGTACTCAACTAAAAGTCGAGCCCTCCAATATGTATCTAGGCTCATAAGAGATAACGTGGCTGGTCTGCGTGAAAGGGAATCTGCTACCACGTTATTATTACCCTTGACATACTCAATGTAAAATTCATATTCTTGGATCCTACTGATCCACTTCTGCTACCTCTCCTGTAGCTTCTTCTGCTCCAAAATGAGCCTGATAAAATGAGACTGTTGTGATCAGTCCTCACCTGGAACCTGCTCCCTACTAGATACTGCCAAAATTTGGCCAAGGCATGCATGACGGCCAACATCTCCTTGTCATATATAGGATACAACCTCTCGTATGGAAGGAGCTTCTGGCTCTCAAAGGCTATAGGGTGTCCCCCCTGCATCAATACTGCGCCGATCCCCTCTCCCGACGCATCACACTCCAAGACAAATGGCTGCGTAAAATCCAGCAATGCAAGCACTAGGCAGCTACTCATCACCTCCTTGAGCCTATCAAAAGCTCGCTGCGTTGTATCTGACCAACTGAAAGCCCCGTTTTTCGTCAAATCTGTAAGGGGTGCAGCAAGCTATGAGAAACCTTTGACGAACTTCCTATAATAGGTACATATCCCAATGAACTGTCGAAGTTCCGTCATGTTCTTTGGCTTCAACCATTCTCTGATGGCTCTAATCTTCTCCTCATGGAATCTCACTCTGTCCACTCCAATAATATGACCCAAATACAACATATCTATCATCCCAAACTCACACTTGGAGAGATTAGCATAGAACTATTGCTCTTCCAAGATGCGTAGCATTGCCTCTATATGCTGGAGATGCTCCTCCCAAGTCCTACTATATATGAGTATGTCATTGAAGAAAACAGTACAAACATCCTCAGATGACTGCGGAAGATATGTTTCAGGCAAGACCTAAAGGTGGCTGGTGAATTGGTCAGCCCAAAAGGCATAACCAAAAACTCAAAGTGCCGATAATGACACCTGAAGGCGGTCTTGGGAATGTCCTTTTCCCTCACGCAAATCTGATGGTACCCTGATCTCAAATCAATCTTCGAGAAGAACTTAGCTCCTCTCAGTTCATCAATCAGCTCATCGATCCTGGGTATAGGGGACCTGTTCTTCAGAGTCTTCTTGTTCAGGGCCCTGTAGTCAATGCACATCCTCAAGGTGTCGGCCTTATTCTTCTACATCCTCTGAGAAGAAGCAAATGACTCGCTGAGTACGATGCTCCAGTGTCTTCTGGATGCCTTGCAAATTCTCGTCCTGACCAGGCTTTGAGATGCCTGCAGGGTGTGCGATCTTGACTAAATGCCACCAATGAAAGCTGTGTGCCTGAACCCTCCATCTGGAGCCTGGTACAGGCAATCTCTGCCTTCCTGCTGTGAGTATGTTTTCTCCGATGACTTGCCCAAGCTGGTATTCACCGTGTCACGACTAAACATACCGCCCACTCTATGTCGCCTTGGAAGTCTTCCTCATCAGAATTGTCTTTGGCTTGTACGAGGTCGGTAAGTATGCATCCCGTGGATCTTCTCATTCTTTTCGGTCTTCTTGTCATTCCACTCCATCTCTAAGGCCTCCCAATCTCTGGTGACCTTCCTCGGAGTAATCAACCACTAAAAACCCAGTACCACATTGGTATCTAGTATGTTGACCATGAAAAATGGATCATTCATGGTGTAAGTACCCATCGTTACTGCTAACTCTGGAACATACCGGGCACACTGCATTATCTGGGCTCCTGGGACCAAGACTGAAAACCCGTCAAAACTCTCAGTCGGTATACCCCTCCGCTCGACCATTTGTGCATCAAAGAAGTTGTGGGTTGCCCCACTGTCAACCAAGACTAATACTCACTAACCCCATACTGTCCCTCGTACGTGCAGTGTCAAATACTTAGGAAATCCTCGCAAAGCTACAAGGGCCCCTCTTGTGGGTGCAAAAGCTACACCTCCTGTCCCTGGAGGTGGAGGCGGAAACTGATCCTGGGCCATCTGACTATCAACTGCCTCCTCATCATCCTCCTCATCCTCTTCCCCGCTATCATCGGAGAAGACCTCAATGAAGTGTGCTTTGCCAATAGCACACCTATGCCCTGGTGCCCACGACTCCTGACACGTGAAGCACAGTCGCTTCTTCCTCAACTCCCTCCTGGCATCATCATCTATCTGTGCCCGTCTTGGATTCCCCTTTGGAGGAGGAACCCTCACATACTTTCCCTTGGGCTGGAAGCCTTGTCTCTAGGGGTAAGGTGTCTGCGTCCTAGGAAATGCATCCTGTAAGTCCCCGGTCTTGCTGATAGCATCCTAGAGTGTAGCTGGTCTAGTAGATCTGAATAGACCTTGAAGTGGCTCTACCAATACCTCCACAAACATATAAATAATTCATGTTGTGGATAGATCCGGCACCAACACTGAGACCCTCGAGAAATCTGTGATGTATGTCTCTGGGCTCCCTGTCTGCTTGAGCTTTGTTAGCTCAACAAAATGTTGTTTTGGATCCCTCCGGTCAAAACGCTCCATCAACCTCCTGGTAAAATTGGCATATGTGATCACTGTAGAGTGTTCAAGTGTAACCATCCCATGGAACCACCAGTCCTGGGCCTCACCATCCAAATGTAATGTCGCCACCTTGATGGCCTCCATATCCGACATCTGGTTAAGCTGGAAACAGATATCCAGCTTCTCCACCCAAGACTTTGTCGAACTGTTTGATGATCCATCAAATGTAGGCAAATGAAATCTACTAGAGGCACAGTGGGAATCTCAATCATGATAATTCTGATGCCTTATATGATGGTCACGGGGTCTACTATCCCGCTAGAGCTACAAAAAATCTCTGAATGTGAGAGCATCCCTGAACTCCTGCCCATATGACTGATACTCTACAAAATAATCATCTAAGTGTCCAGGCTTTGCCTCCTGCTGGGTTCCTGCCCCTGTATTTTTCTCCAAGAAAGTGGGCATGGTAGAGTGGGTAGGTTCACGTGAAGCCATCAGCTGAGGAATATCACGCTGAGCAGCACCCTACTTTGGAAAATGGTGGGATGTACCTGATCCCTCTCCGACCTGCAAAACCCGTGGAGTCTCACGCTGCCTAACCTCCACAGCTGTGAACCTTTGTCCCATCACATCAATCTGTCTAGCTAAATCCTGCACCCACCTGAGGAGTGCCTCTCCAAACTGTTTGGCCTCTATGTCATATACCATCGGCTCTTTCTGCCTTAAATCTACTACAAGCTCCTCCTGCTCTACATCCTTCACCGGCTCTCTCTCCTGATCTATGTCCTCTACCTGGGCATAGTCTTCCTCTTCGTAGGTGGTCTCCAACCTGCGCTCACGGTCTCTATACTTCCTACTTCTGTATGGTCTCTTTCTCGATGTCATAGATCACAGGCTAAGCCAGAACTATGCTCTGATACCACTGTAATATCCTGTTTCGGGGATATATCTATAACACGACAAACTCCAACCAGAGATAGACTGGGAGGGCATTTACCGGATATTTCACCTCTGAAAAGAGAAAAGATCTGGAGGCTACCTGGCCCTTTCCAGACTCTGCTTAAGAGTGAAAGATAAACGCACCAAGTGGTATAGAACTAGAATTCTCAAAAACAATAATAGTGTAGTAGACATATAATATCATAGAAAGAGAATACAACAAATACGACAACTCATCCAGAAAACATAGAGAGGAAATGATGAGCCATTTTATTAATCTGAGAAATATAATGAAGTAAAATAGGTGATCAGAGTGGTGGCACCTAATCTTTCTCAAGGCAAGTGAGAAAACACTCTCAGATAATACCGGAGATGGCTTCTCTATGAATTGCATCCCAGCTGTTGGAAAACTGCCGTGTAGCTGCTACTGCTCGAATGGACTGAAGACTAGGGGCTGACTCCCTTGCCAGAGTAAGCTGAAAATCGGAAAACCTCCTCTCCTCAAAAACCGAGACAAAATCTAGAAACCATAACAAAAATGGCCAACCTCGAAAATCACTAGAAAATGTGTCCCTAGTGAATTACGCTGGCCTCCAAGGCTCTTCGCAGAGGCTAGATAGAAATAGCTGAAACACTGCCTCAAACTCTGCCAAAAGTCTCCTATAGGAAAAGGTTGACCCTCTGCTCAATATCCCGGCTAAATCACCTACAGAAACCCTAATCCGAAGCTCCTCCACAATGGACTCCGTCTTCTCTCCCAGTGATTGCGCAGTCTCTGTAAGCTCCAGCTCCACAACAAACCCAAACAATAAAACGACTAACAAAATGCTTAAAAACCAACCTTCCCCGAGTAGGCATTTGAAGTCCCCCGGGGCTAAGGGTGAGATCTCCAACCGAAGACACTCAATGCACTTAACAGTGCTACAGAAAGGCTAAATAGCCAGTGTGGTCAAGAAGACAAATGTCTCACTCAAAAATCATCAACTCAACAATGAATCAAATGAGGAGGCTCCTCCATCTTTTATAATGTTGGTTTCCCTCCAAAACCCAACGTAGCTTCTCTCTCCTCCACATACTCATCCTCATCTGCACAAAATCTTGCAGAAGCTTCTAGAGTGTACATAGGTCCCCCTCCTTTACGTGGTGTTAGGCCCCCCTTGACTCCCACTTAAGTCACAACGTTGTGCTACTAGGTGGATGCCTTATTTCACTTAAGTGAGTTAGACCCTCTTCGGTCACTTTTTATTTATTTACAAACTATAAACGAAAAACTAACAAAATCAAATATTCCAATTAGTTGTCGCTAATTAGGAATATTACATAGTATTACTTGTCAGGTGCTACTTATTTCATTTTTCCTCCTTATTTACCACCCAGAGATGAATACTGCAACATGTGGGACCCTTCGTACATGTAAGACATGTGATTTTCACTATCTGGATGCCCTTATAGCTGGGCACTCATGCACATTCCATCTTTCCTCATGTTTTCATATGCCTTCGAATTAGCTACGGCTCAACCTAGATGCCCCTACTAGAGAATGATTCACAAGGTATGTAATATTCATCTCTTTGGCGGAAATGTCCTGGACGATCTACAACTCATACGACAAGCGTCAATAAGAGCTTCGGATCTTGTTGAATTCTATTCTTGAACATGATAAATAGAGGATGTCTATGAACATTGGGGGAGTTACTCAACATTTGGGTTGCCAACATCCCTAGGCAGATTCTCTAGGGCATATAGACTAAACTGAAAAATTTGCACATAAGGGTAGATGAGTGCATAGGAAAGATGATAAAGGATCACCAAAATACACTATGAAAAGGAGTTAAGGCTGATTTTATGAGTATTATTTTGGCTCACAAATGATGATATTAAAGTAATTTCACAGGTGAGTCTTTTTAAATTAAATGGATTGAATTTCATTAAAAATGCCCAACTTAATCGTCGATTATGATCTTGCAATTTTCAATGTTTATAGAGTCATTAACATTTCTTAGATCGTCATGCCTCCTTTGGCACTTTTGCTAAAATTTGGGAAACTATCGAAGTGGAAGCAGTTGATTTTTCAATTCTTAGATCGTCATGTTTCATTTGGCACTTCTGCTAAAATTTGGGAAACCATGTAAGTGGAGGCAGTGGATTTTTCAATGAATTAAATTACATGGAAAATGTTTCCATCTTGTGATTTTTTCGTAAACATTAACCCACTTTTATACCACGTCATTGCAATTTCCTCGAATAAAGCATGTTTGTTGGCTTTTCATCCAATTAAATGACATTTGTAGTGACTGTAAACTACTCACCAAACTATGACTCTGAGTCACATTCTCCATCTATGACCTTCTCGTGATGTAGGACTGATGTATGTCATTATAGAATTAAGAAAATTATAAATCTCATCATTATTCTTAAATTATTAATTTTAATGATTGGTTATTTGGAAAATTGGAGAGAAATAGGCAATGTGTTGTGAAGATTGCAATGGGCTTTGAAGCATGTAATGTTCTTCCCACTATCTAACATTTATCACTGATTAAAAAAAACTTTCACAATACAATATAAATAAATGATCTGTAAAATTCTATCTATGTGATAAGAGACTATGTGAACAAGTATCTAAGTAAACTAAACTAATCGACTTAGCGGTTGGTTATTTATTCAATGGAATAACAATCTCAAAAAAATAAAGACACAACATTCAAAATGTGAAATGAATTGACTTTCTCCATTCAATGATGAATTTTCTTTGATCCATTTTTATGATATTCTAGGGAAGGGACTTGGTATCCCCTTCGAAATAGTTTTCTGCTCTAGTGAAAAAAAAACAAAATTTGTAGTGAAATTATGGATAACTAATGTATATCAAAATCATGGAATAAAATAAATTGAATGATTGAAATTTTAAAAAGCACCCAATTAAATATGTAACACTGAGAATATATAGTTAAATATGCAACGTTGATAATTCATAGTTTTTTTGATTGGGTTATAATTTTGTGCATCACTATAGTACCATATATTTCTCCATCGCATCTCTCTACTGGGGGAGCGGACCAAGCAGTCGTAAATAAATATGAACTAGGGGCTCTATATGAAATAAAAAATGGGGAATAATGTAACAACGTCTCTCTTACCCAGGGAAGTTGGCTCTATAACAACTATTAGTATGAATCTTAATTACAAGCGTACAAAAAAAAAACATTATAGCTACGCATAAAAAACAACCCTAACAACAAAGATGGCTGCCAATACCCTCAGATCTGCAGTTAGGCGATCAAGATAAATACTGCAAAAATATAGATCTATGCATTAGAAGACATTAGATGGTAGAAAAAACAATATTTAATCCATGAATCCAATAGACAAGACATGAATATGTTGAATGAATTTTGTATTAATGGCACCTGTGAGGAAAACACAAGAGTGTGTTTCTTGTTCTCCTCAATGGGATGGATTTTGGTAAATCTTCAGCACTTCAGATCTAAAATTCCTCTCTCTTTATTGTGTATAAAACCAAACCAAAAATGGTAGCAAAATATAACTATGATGGTGGATCAATAGTCAGACCAAAAATATAGATCTAGAGTGATATTTAGGCAACAAAAGGTGGTGAATGAATGGGAAAACCCTTCTATTTATAACAAAGTATTGAGTTAGTCTAGATATTGGTCCATAGTTAAAATATTATTAACCAAATCAAGATCCAACTTTTATGGAATACTTTATTATATTTTTTGGAGGGAAAAGGAATTTGACTTGGGTCAAATCCCTTTATTTTTAAATAATAAATAAATAAATGATTTATTTATCATTTTAAGGATGTGGTTGAGTGATAACCAAATAAATAATGATTTATTTAATTATTTAAGGATGATTTAGTCATAGCCAAAAAATAATATTATTTAAATAAGGTTTAAATAATTATTCTTTAGGAAATAATAAGATAAATAATGATTTATCTAATTAATTTCCGTGTTTTGGGTTAAATATAGCTAGGAATATTAATTAAATTGTTGTTTATCTAATTATTCCTTGAGGAGAATCAAACAAATTTATATTTATTTAATATTTCCTCATGGGGTTTCATGTTTAGACCATAAATAACTTAATAAAGGTTGTTTACTAAGTTATTTTTCATAGTTAATGCAAATTTATTTAGGGTAAAATTGGTTTTACATGGTGTACCTGGCTCCATCTAATAACAATAGGTTAGATGAACAAAAAATGGTGCAACATATTTCCCCCCAGTGTGCGAGAGTTAGGAGCTAATCTTATGACCGAAGTATGTGGTAAGAACTCAATCACTAGACATCAAAGGGAAGTCAAAGAGAGAGAAGTATAAGGTAGACCAAAGTGTTGAAAGAACTAGACCCTCATGAGGTGAGACTTACAGGTGTGACAAGTCTCTTTGATGAGTGAGTACCTCTACTATAGGCGACGTGGGAGGAATACCTATGCCCGCCAAGGCAAAGTACAAAAAAATAAGGTGTCCAGTAAACAAACAGACTCAACATTATAGTACACACTAGCATAAAAATGAGCCAGATAAATAACACGATAATGAATCCCACATACATATTGTGCCTGGGATAACATGCAGGACTTGTACAATAATATCTGAGTACATGAGATGTAAATATAACCCAGATGCCCAGGAAAACAGGAAAGGGCTCTGAAATTATGACTGATACATGAAAGCAAAAAGATGCTGCAAGCGACTGAGGCTGACATCATCAAATGTATGGAGTTGCATCAAAGGCTATAATGAGAGGTCATTCGAGTTGTGGGGGGCTACCTATAGGGCCACCCCATTATGAGGGTTGAGACATCTCACATACACCAGGAATCCCCGATATCAGCTGCTGCATCACTGAACCATCAAGTATACAGATCTCGATCATGATGAACGGAGCTGAGGCTAAGAAACAATCAAGTCAAAGGGAAATAAGGAGTCCCTTTTCTAGATCCGAGGCACCGAACAAGAGTGGAAGCTGGAACTAAGCTACACCACCCTCTAGACCTGTCTTTTGGATTGAATGAGTTGATGTTGACAGAAGGAGGTCTGCCATAGGTGAGGCAATAAGGGATCCTTAACTAAGGCACGAGAGAAAATAGTAGAGTGACTGACAGACTGAAACCAATGATGATGATGAAATAAGGGGTACTGAGTAGCAAACAGATAAATTCCATTGTTAGAGCATAAAGGGCATGGATGACCTAGTAGTGACTAACACAATATCATGAGGGATTGGGGACAGTGGAACTGAAGGCCATAATGTGCGACACGAGAGAGCGACCAAGCAATGAAGGATGGATGACTATAATGGGATGCAAAGGGAATCATGATAGACTCCATGAATGCAATGCTGACTCAACTCAGATGCTCTAAACAAGGGTGACTCGATGGTGTTGCCACACAGAAAAGGTCCAATGGGGACCATAAAAACATGAGTACAAGATGGTAATTCATGACGAAAGTTGACACGAGCATGGACAAGTATGGAGGCAAAGTGGTGCCCCTGGTACGATTGTTGCAAGTGAAGAAATTCAATTTTGAGAAGGGGTGAAGTGACGCTTCTTGGAAAAATGTGTCATGGTGAAGTATCAAATCACTAAACACTAATAGATACCCATTTGAGGGCTCAGTGAGAGCTTTCCAATGATACATACAGTTTGGTATACGAAGCTATGATTTGGTTGGAGCAGGCGAAAGAAAAAAGAGGCGGTTCTCTTTTAATAAGGAATTTTCCCTCCAAATTCACTCATTTTCATGTGGAGCTGCGATGAATGTAGAGAGGAGGGAAGGCTATAAATCTTGCAGCAATCATAGCGGACAAACCGGCTATTGGAATCGAGATCTGTGAGTTGCAGGTAAGAGGCCTAACCCTAATATTTCTTTTCAATGGATTAAAATTTCATATTAGGTCCCCAAGGCTCATGAATATACCCTTGCTCCTCTTCATAGCCGGGTCACACATTTTGGGGAAAAAAGTGCGACCTGGGTAGCAGGTTTTGAGCAAAAAACTGCGACCTATCCTAGGTTTGGGCCTGAAAAGTGTGACCTGTTAGAGAGAGGTTTTTCTGTGTTTTTGTTTGGCCGATCATTGTGTTTTTATGATGAGATACAATATTTACTATCTGTATACTAACAAATATGATGGTTTTGTGTAGATATGGCAGAATTACGGATCAACTAGAGAGAGAGAGACCTGGGTGCATTAAAGTGAGAGATCTGGGAGGATCAAGGTGTCCGCAATGGACTGGCTAGGTGTAGGGTTCTGAAGTTTGTGGAGAACCCTTTGATGAGAGATGGTGATCCCTTATTGGCCCATATTTTCAGTTATTGGGACTCAGACCATGAGGTATTTATAGTGCAAGGGCACTGGATCAAGTTGATGATATAGGATATATATTTCTTGACTGGTCTCCCACCACTTGGGATGGTAGGGAATACTCAGCCAGTATTACCATGGGGGTGGAATATCATAGAGTTTCTAGAGTGACATTTTCGAACAGGTCTCCGAGTCAAGCGGACTCGGATACCCATCGAGGATCTGGAAGATGATGCTTGTGGCTATTGTTTTGAGTGGGACCTAATATGGGCGGGCCCAGTTGATTTTGTCGTTTTTGAAATGACAGTTTTCGCTATCCAAGTAGAAAGTGAACCATGACTATGCATATGGTACATTTTTTTGCTCGTTCTTCTTTGAGAAGATCTCGACACTTCGACCTTGCATATAGCTCCAAGATGGGGGCCCGAGAGAGCCTAGGATCCATCGGTGGGGGTAACTACTATGCAAAGGAGGAGGTGGGGCAGTTGGACGGGTGTTCTGACCCAAGTTATTTGCTCATTGGGATCAAATGCCACTGTATATAGATGACTATCCTTATAGTGGGATGAGTTATTATGGGGACTCGGATTTGCCACTGCCGCTTAGTCGAATATGGGGGCCTGATGGTAAGTGAAAAATTGATAATATTTTATGTACATGCAAAGGTTGAGAATATTGTATGTGGTACTGATTCTTTCACTTTTGGTATGCAGATAAAACACTGGTAAAACTGGCCGGATATATGGGACGACCTCCAGTATCGAGAACCGCGGGACCTAGTGGAGCGAGGGCACTACAAAATGAGGATGCAACAACCCTCCTAGAGGACATCGGTCATATATGTGAGAGGCTTATGATCGGTGTTTCAGAGTGCGGCTGACAGGACTTAGATGATCAGTTCATAGAGCCATGTATTGGTCTATCCTCTGAGTGGTGAGGGGTCATGCGGCACATGGCAATGGATGGACATGGTATGCATGATCTACGAGCTGTAAGGGCAGAGCCATTGGCTTGGGATCTTCCATATAGTGATTATTGTGTAGGGGCAGGTGGTGCCCCCATTTTTTAGTTTTGTAACATGCTATGGGCATGTCATATGTATCAGAGTGGATGGACTCGAAAACATTTTATATGACACATATTATGGACATGCATCGTTTTGATATTTTTATGTTATTGTATTGTGTTAAATGCATGTGCTAAATGAAAATATAGAATATTGTTTGCAATTCTATCTACATAGTGATTTTGTGCTCTAGGTACATGACCGAATGTAATGATTTCAAATTCACACATCAAAATCTTCACTCGTAAATATCTTCTAAAAAGGATAGGATTATGCACACGATAGACACTATTCAATTGCATGACAAGAAGTAGGGAATCTAAATGAGCATAAAGGTGGAGGATGTGATGTGAAAGGGCATCAGCTAATAAACCTTGCACTGCATCATATTTGGCCGGGTTATTGGTAGTAGTACCAATGCATACCCCATTTGAGAGAACAAGGGAGTGCAAGGGGGTAAAAGCGGCCCAACCTATCGAGGTTAGATTCTTGGAGTAGCGACTTGCACCATCAGCAAAACTGATATAAGGTGTGGACGGGAGGTCCATATGAAAGGTGCCACAAGACAATATATGGGAGGATGATGAGCAATGCTGGCAACCTGAGTGCAAAGTAGAAATCGAATGCACTCCGTAGGAGGGAGTGATCTAGGTAAGATGTCTACTACTCACACACTGATGGTAAGGTGGAGTGTGGGAGCTACCAGAGGTGTCACTTGTGCTGATATTATGAAAGTCATCATAAGCACGGGTGGTGCTATCCCATTTATCGGTGGGAAAGATGAAATTAGGGGTGGACATGGATTCCATGATGTCATCATCGCAATAGAAAATGGAGTGACCGAAGGATGGGAGACCACATGATGCAGAAAAGCTACCCAAATCATCATCATTAGAAGGAAGGTTCACATGCACATCGTCACAGGGGATGACGGAAGAACAAACAGATAAGGGATCTACTGATGTTGAGCCCAGGGTGATCGCTGAAGGGAGGTAAAGTGAAACAACAGGGGAAGATTCGGAGGGAACTTCCACCCAAAGTCTCATGGATGATGAAAGGTGGAGGATGGTGGCCGCGGGCTCCTTCATCTCAAAATCAAGAGGGGGAATGTTAATGGAAGCGAGTAAATCCTCAATCTGGCCTGCAACATACTGCGCAAGTACGAGAGAGGCAGATTGGTTTTGTTCAATATCGTACTCCAAAACTACCCCTAATGAGGCGTGGTAATGTGTAAGGTGGGGACAATGGTGAGAATAATGGCCATGGAGATCACACAACACACAAGGTTGGCTAGTGTGAATAGTTTTAGGATTCTTGGCTATAGTCGAGGAAGAAACAAAGGCTTTAGGGATTGTAGACTCACAGAACGCAACTTCAACCATGGGCTTGATACGGGGTAGTTTAAGACATTTATGGGTGGCATGGTCGATGACATCACATAAATCATAGGGCTTTGCGAGTGGGGGAGGTCCAGAGTCCATCGGGTTAGCTTTGTCCTTGGAGGCCCTCTTAGAGCTTTGCCATTCTTGCCTGAAGCGGTCGCAACAGGAGGTCATTATTGCTGAGGTGGTTGAGGCATTGTTGGAGCAAGAGAATTCATGGGGACCGGTTGAACCGGGGTCAAAGTAAGATAAGGTTTGGGTTGACATGGAGGGGTAGCGGCTGGAGGATTAAGGTACCATATGGGAATCCCCAGGGTCAAGTTAGGAAGAGAGAGGGTGGCCATGACAGGTGTCGTATAGACTCCTAGTGGGGGAGCTAGGAACGGTATCTGACTGGAGGGGTAATGGCTAGGCGATATGACTCCTAAATGGTTAAGGCCTGGAGGAACCGTTGCAGGAGGATAAAGAGGCTCATGAGTACCAGCTGAAGGGCCAAGAGTAGGAGGTCCAGAAGGTTGAATCGAAGGGCTAGGAGAAGGCTGCAGAGGGTAAGGAGATTGTTGACTAGCCGAGGTGGGTCGCTTGAGGGCAGCCCGATATAATTGCATCATGCAAACATTCAATGAGTTGGGATCAGAGACAGGAGGAGGAAGACCAGGGAATGTACCAAGTAGTGAGGAATCTTTCTAGAATCTGCGTGAAACATTGGTCAAAGGATCGAGGATTTTCTTGTTGGCCACCGAAGAGATAGTGGACTGAGAGGATGTCTGAGACTTCGGTTCATAATATGTAAACTGGTAAATAGTGACTATCTTTCCATTATGAGGGAAGGAAATCTTGTGGTGGACCACGGAAGGGACAAGAGACATGGCATAAGTGTAGCTACGAACCAATATAATATTATAATCTAAGGGGGCATCTATGACTTCTACATCAACACAAATAGTCTTGCGTTCAAGAGTAATAGGGCAATTGCAGAATAAGCCAATGGGCTGGGAGGCATGGCCATCCCATGCTCAGAGAGTGATCGTGGAAGGAGCCAACTCAGGTGATCTGAGTTGCTTCCAAATTGAAGTAGACATCACACAGGTGGATGCACCCTCATCAATAATGCACTAGGAAACGTTAGCATTTTGGATCTTGAATGGGATTTGGAAGGCGACAGAAATAGGGAGAGGAGGATTTTCTGACCAATCAACATCGAAGATAATCAATCGATCATTGGAAAGATCTACAATGCCCATGGAATATAGTAGATATTTTCATTGTGAAGGGCATGACTAGAGGAGTTCAAGCATTGAAATGATAGCCGGGGACTGTGCTAAACCATCTAGTATGCTATACGAATGGGAAGCTTTGCTGGAAGCAACATTTCTGCGTAGTGGTCGCTTAGGGATCATGGTATCAGCCTACGCCATAGGCTGAGGGATATGTAAGGGACCATTAGATGTCTAAAGAGGCTCTGTAGAGACCAAAGGAGGCTGCTCGGGGATAGACGTAGCAGGAGGGTTGTTGTACTGACAGGACCGAGTTTGAAGGTTGATTATAGTTTATCATGAGAATATAGTAATCGGAGGTACCAGATGGAAGATTTTGAGTGGCCACATGACCTTCAGGTGGTTGGGTAGCCAAAAATCCTTCCTGAGGGAAAGGATCGGTAAGCACAACCAGTTGACTAGGTGCAGGACTGGAAGGAATGGAAGGGATGGCTTGTTGTCCTCTCAATGTTGCTTGAGACTCCCATAGTTGCCGCATCTGTGGAAAAAGAGGACAATTATGTGTGTAATGACCATAAACGCCACAACAAGAACAAGTTTTGTTCATGCTAATAGGACTGTCTTGCTTGGGATGGGTGCCCTGTTTCTAGTTAGCAGTGTTAGGAGCATTATTTTGAGGATTAGGTCTAGGATTACCAGGAGAATACTGATTTTGAGTGCTTTTCCTCTTCTTTTTGGAGGGAGGAGGAATATTCATGCCCTATTGTCCATACACTTGCCTTTGAGTGGGAGGTTGTTGCTATTGCGGGGTTTAAGAAGGCAAGGGAGGAGGTGGTGCTAATGCTAGAGGAGCTGGAGCAATAGGCTATGGATAGAGATAATGAGGTTAGGTAACAGTGTGGTAAACAGGAGGTTTGGAGAAAAGAGGAGGCATGCCGTATCTTGGATACATGGTACTGGGAGGGGGGAAAGTGCAGGAGGTGCTAGGCCCCCCCTTAGGAAATCCATAGACCATGGGAGGTTGAGCATACGGATTAGAGAGAGCTCCAATGATACCGTTGGCGGTGTGAGATGCCCCCAGTGCATTGGCACCAACAGGTCTACGAAGATTAGGTGGAACGGTATAAACATAACACGATTGAGCATAGATCAGGTCGTATTTTAACACAATTTGGAGAGTGGCTTCTTTGGTTTGAGGAAAGTGTGATGCGACATCTTTCTTGATAGGTGGCAAGAGAGATCTAAGGAACTAGTCCATGTAGACACGGTCTTTGAAGGTAGTGGCTCGACATAGGCTCTTTCTTCTGAGCCATTCATGGACATGGTCAGATAGGCGGGTCGCAGACAATTGATGGAAAGAATTCAAGAGTTCGGAACCAGTGTCATAACAAAGGGGAATCTAGAAGTAAGACGGAAAATCCTGGGCAAGAGTCACAAAGGTAGTATGAGAGGAAGGGGCCTGATCAACATACCACTTAGAAGCTTCACCTGTAAGCATTCGTTGGAACAACCGAAGATGGGAAGAGTCATCAGTAATGGAGTTAGACGAACACCACATGTGGAAAGATCGAACATGATATGAAGGATCTTCTCCAGCAAGGTCTTCAAAATTTTGGATGTAGGAAGGGAGATTTTTCAACATAGCATGCCAACTAGCATCATGGTATATAAGGTCATTTATCAACTGGTGAAAATCGGGGAGGCTGAGTCCTACCATGAAGGGGAGAAAGGGCGCAGCTGGGGTAGTGTCCATTGCGGTCCCACTAGTGGTATTCCCATCATGAGGGTCAGGGTTACCACCATCATTAGGTCCTGCACCAGACATGGTGAAGGTGTGAGGGGGATAACTGAAGTTGGAATGAGAAGGAGAACCCAAAGGACCATAAGAAGAGTGGGTGTGCAGACTCGGGTGATGACTAACTCGAATCCTACGTGGACGAGTAAGTCTTCCTACCAGAAACTAAGGATGAGGGCCAAGAAGTCTCTGGGATAAATGCCTTGGTGGCACAATGATGACAACAAAAACATGGAAAAAATGAAAAAGAGACCGGAAAGGGTAGGGAGGTGCAAGATCAGTTGGTTACAATGTCAAAACAAGGGCAGAGAGGTGCATGATCAATTGATTTCAATGTTTTAGATTATTTTCTTGGTGGTGTTAACCAAGCCATTTTTCACTTAGGGCGTGTGTGTAAAATGTGTATATTTTAATTTTTAAACCCAGACATTTGTAGAGAAAAGGAAAAAGTGTGTTGTGTAGTTGTAAATAAAATTGTAGATGATAGTATATAAGCCCACAAAAACAGAAAACAAACAACTAATAATGCAATAATCTAAACCCAAGGAGGCGGGTATCTCAACTAGTCTATAGGTGAGTAAAAAACTAATCAAAATACACTAAAAAATCCATTATATATAAGGTGAAGAGGGACAGGGATCTAAAAGACAAAATCTACTGGAAAGTGGTGCAGAAAACAACAACAAATCAGAGGAGGAATTGTTGTAAAAAGAGGTAGCGAAAGGTTATCTCCTGGAGAGAAACAGAGTGAACCCTAGAGGAAAACCCAAGAAAAGATAAATGAGGTGATTTGGATGGATAACAAGCCAATCTGAAGTAGATCTGAAGATGAGGTATCAGATCTGAAAAAATGTCTGAAGACTTTGAAATTTCAGACAACCTGCAACAACAAAAACTCTTCCACAAAAAGTGGAGGGTACTGAAGCCCTAGGGGGCTAGGCTCCCACTTAGTTGAGAAAAATAGAACAAGTATGGGTCCAAAACGGGTGGATACAAAGGTCAGAAAACCCTGAACAGAGGCTCAAACAAACCCATAAAACTTTCAGAAAAATCCCTGCAAAAAATCCAAGTCACGGTTTTTGACTTAATTTCAGTAGAGGTCACAGTTTTTGGGTTGATTCTTGCTTCCTGAAACTCCAGGTCACAGTTTTTGGGCTGATTCCTACTTCCTGAAGCTCTAGGTCACAGTTTTTGGGCCAAAAAGTGTGACTTACACTTCTGACACTCTCGATGGAAGATTTCAGAAAACATTTATCGTCTCAGCTGCAGCTGATGTCTGTCACATGCACAGTAAGTCCAAAAACACACAGAAGTTAGAATTTTTATCGTTTTAGCATTTTATAGGTTAAAAAAAGGGGGTTGAAGGGAAATCCTATGGTTTGAAGCACCTGGATATGCAAGGATCAGAAAAATGACAGCAGTCATAATCGTAAACCCGTGTGGAGTCGCCAATTGTTAGTATGAATCTTAATTCCAAGCGCATGAAAAAAGACCACTTTAGCTGGGCATAAAAAATAGCCCTAACAACAAAGATGGTTGGAAATATCCTCAGATCTATAGTTAGGTGATCAAGATAAATGCTGCAAAAATCTAGATCTATGGATCAGAAGACATTAAACAGTAGAAAAAACAAGATTTACTCCATGCATCCAATAGACAAGACAATAATATGTTGAATGAATTTTGTATTAATGGCACCTGGGAGGAAAACACAAGAGGGTGTTCCCTATTCTCCTCAATCGGATGGGTTCTTGTAAGTCCTTATCACTTCAAATCTAAAATTCCTCTCTCTTGATGGTGTAGAAAACCCAAACAAAAATGGTAGCAAAATATGAATATGATGGTGGATCAACAGTCAGACCAAAAGTATAGATCTAGAGTGATATTTAGGCAACAAAAGGTGGTGAATGAATGGGAAAACCCCTCTATTTATAAAAAAATATTGAGTTAGTCTAGATATTGGTGCATAATTAAAATATTATTAACCGAATCAAGATCCAACTTTTATGGAATATTTTATTATATTTGTTGGAGGGAAAAGGAATTTGACTTGGGTCAAATCCCTTCATTTGTAAATAATAAATAAATAAATGATTTATTTATCATTTTAAGTATGTGGTTGAGTGATAACCAAATAAATAATGATTTATTTCATTATTTAAGGGTGATTTAGTCATATTCAACAAAGAATATTATTTAAATAAGGTTTAAATAATTATTCTTAATAAAATAATAAGATAAATAATGATTTATCTAATTCATTTCCTTGTTTTGGGTTAAATATAACTAGAATATTAATTAAATTGTTGTTTATCTAATTATTCGTTGCGAAGAATCAAACAAATGTAAATTTATTTAATATTTCCTCACAGAGTTTCTTATTTAGACCACAAATAACTTAATAAAGGTGGTTTACTAAGTTATTTTTCATAGCGAATGCAATTTTACTTAGGGTAAAATTGGTCTTACATGGTGTACTTGGGTCCATATAATAAAAATAGGTCAGATGACCAAAAAATGGTGTAACAACAACCAAGGGAGTTTTCTATAGGAACTACCAACTATATGGCGTACCGGTGGAGTCAATATAAACTTAATATCTATAAATTCGAGACATGACTTGCACAAAAACGAGATAGTATATGTGAATTGAAATTATAAATTTTAGACGTGAATTTCACAAGAGCTAGCTTTTATATGTGAATTACGCAACAACGAGATCTTATATGTGAATTGATTGAACATATACCTGCACCATATGCACTGCACTCGAGTGAGTGAGTTACTTGCACCATACGCACTGCACTCCAGTGAGTGAGTTGAGGCTTTTAAGTAGCAAGCTAATTATATAACATGTTAGGAGCTAACTTCATAACTATAACATTATAGTATAGGAGGTGGAAGGAAGTGAACACCTTATTTGAACTGACAGAATAGTTACTTGATCCATATGCAATGCACTCCAATGAGTAAGTTGGGGAAGTAACAATATAATTGTATAGCATGTGAGTAGCTAGTAGCGTGCTAGTATAGGAGGTGGAAGGACACGAAATTAACACCTGGCTTGAAACCAACCTGCATGCCTGACACCAACCTCCAGGTGGAAACTCAAAAGTTTTTAATTGATTAATTTATTTAAACTGATATGGATATCAAAGTTTTATATTACCTTTACATAATTGGAAAACAAATATATGCAACTTGAAAATTTGGAATATACAAGACTATGGGATATGAAAAAGTAAGGATATATATGCTGTTAGGATATCCAAATTCTAATGTTACCTTTACCTAATTGTAAAGCTAAAAGTAAGATATGCAGTTTGAAGGTTTGAAATTTGTAAAACTATGATATCGACAATTTAAACTTTCGAATATATAAAACATGCAGGGTCTATGGTGAGGTGAATCTAGATTGTGCGATCCACCAAGTGTTTCCATACTTTGGATAAATGAACAAAGCCAAATTGCAAGGAGAATCTAAATTTGGATAAAATTCACTTTTGTATTGGCAAATTGGCAACTGGGCAATATGACCTCAAAATGAAACTTTGGAGACAATAAAATGTTTTTACAAAAACATTGATTAAATGCACTGTTCAACACAAATTAATATATATTGAACGCTCATTAATCACTATAGTCCCCATTTACATAGGAAGGGACTAATAAGTGAATTTAGAGAATCCTAATACTAGGCTATTGGTGAAAGGAGTTCCTATTGACCCCATATTTCGTTTCAAAGAAACGGATGAAAAGAACTAACTGAATTGTAATATACATCATAATTGTAATAGTGGAATTATGTTGAAACCAGTTCCTATTGAACCCATGAATAGATGAATGCAGAGAATTTTTTGAACATGAATTGGCATACATGCACTTAGTTAGTTTTGATTAGATTTAGTTAAACTCTAGTTCTTGCATGTGATGTGTACATAGTTAGGCTTATTTGAATCTAGTGCTTACATATGGTGTGCACTTTCCATTAGTTAGTTAACCCTAGTACTTGCATGTGCTGTATGTGAATATTAACATAACATTAAAACCACTTAGCTATAGTTAGATTTAATCAGCCTTAGTTATTGGATGATAGATAATACTAACATAGATGCTTTATGTATTGATTATCAAAGAAATATTCATTAATCAAATTCATTCTCTATTTCAATTTTATTTTTCAATTCCTACAAGCTTCTATCATTATTCTTTAGCTACATTTGTATTCGTACTATAATAATTTTTCATGGTATCAGAGGCAACATCTTCAAAAATGTGCATGAAAAACCTTTTGCACGCTTGAAGATAAATAATTTGAATTGTTGGCTGATTTGATTTGCAAAACAAAATATTAGATGATTTTTGCAATTACTCATACAACTGCAAGGCGAAAAAATTGAAGAAGAATGGAGCTCCCATATTCACCTATTTTCATTCCCTATAAATACTTCTAATGGAGGTGAGATATGTTTCTTCACAATATGTTATATGAGATAGTTATGAATACAGAATATGAACGGAATTCTACCATGAAAAAATTTGAATAATTTTACAAGATGGGTAGGAATTTTGGTATTTTGTTTTTTTCCATACCTTTTAAATTTTGTTTCCATGTGGACAAGTGCAACACTCTGAATGTGGTCTCGACAACTTTGTAGAGTTTTTTTGGAAATCAGGATGACATGCAAGCTCATATTCTAAAAAATGTGTTAAATTCCTTAGATCCAAACAACTTTGAGAACATTTAAGATTTTTTTATGAAATTCAAATCATTTATTATTCAATTACAGTTTTGCAGAATTAATAAATCCAAACATGAAGGTAAACTGATTATTTCTAGTTTGTCTAAATTAGCTCATGAATATGCTATTTTTTTTCTATATTTCATTAAGTTAGACTTGCAATTGGAAATAAATGATAAAATCAACATTTATTGACTCTCTCATTCATGATCAGGATAAAATCATCAATATGAGTATAACATCTACTCATAAAAAGTTAGAAAAATATAGCTACACCACAGAAAAGAAAAAATATTTTATATCCTAATTATCACTCTAACTTATTCATTGAACCATTCCAAATCATATCTATGTATGCAATAGAACTATTAACTTATTTTAAAGACATGTTACTTAGATATATTTAAGTGACATTGTATTTTCTAACCCCTTGGGCTAGGCCATAGGTACGAATTCATAATAGATATTTATATATATGGTTCAAAACTTTATAACAATAACATTTGAAATACCTAAATAAGTATATTGTATACCTATGTTATATCGGTTGTCAACCATATCATTTCCTCCATGATTTATGCACAGTACAACAATAACATGTGCAATAAATAAAGGGCGGATATGTGAAGATGGGTTACGCTTTTGTGAGAATTGGGGGCAGAATTTTTTTTCGGCAATAGTTCAGCTGAAACTTTTATAAATTTTGGCCAAAATTTCTGAGAAAGTTCGGCCGAACTCGTGCTTCTGTTTAGAATGATGACATACTGATGGCGTGGGCAAACAAAATTTTTTCCAGATATGGCAAACCTGACAACAAAAGTTTGGCCGAAATTTGAGTTCGGTTAAACTTTTACTCTTAAAATAGTTCGGCCGAACTAGTTCCTATAAATATATCGCCTACGAAGTTTATTTGTTTATCGCATTTTTGTGTGTCTATTTATTCACCCATTTTTCTGTCTGTGCTGCTGCTTGTCTGTTTGTTCACGCATTTTTCTGTCTGTGCTACTGCTTCCATCCACACTATTGGTCTGCGAGGACTTCAAGCGATTTCAAGCGAGAAAACTACCAGGTATTTTTCCTGCTCCTCCTCTGTTTTTCACAAGGGAAAAATTTGTAATGCAATGTGTTCTGTAATGTCTTCTGTAATGTCGAATTGTTCTTAGCTTATTACATGAACCCTTAGCTAATACGATAGACTAATTTAGATATGTCACCATGTTGAAGTTGATCGAGTAAGATCTATGTTGGAACTAGTCTCACATAGTGTTTCCCATTGATTTTTATGGTTCACTACTAGTATACTTGTAATCAAGTGTATTTGAGCTCGATGCTTTTCACTGCATGACTCTGATTGGTATGCTATGTTGAAAGAAATGGAAATTATTGATATTTGTTTAACTATGTTTGATTACGTTGACACTTATACTCAATACAAGCTGCTTATTCCAATAGAGCTAGTAGAGAATCCGTAATAAGCACAAGCTTTGATATGTGTTTACTAGTTAAAGTCGTAAATACTTAAGAAGTACCACCTTTATAGATTACTTCTAATCCCATATGTAGATAGTGATATGTATACAGTATAGTGTAATCGAGAGAACATGATAATTAGAATGATTATGTGATTACTTATCTTTACACATAGTATTAACTCCTTAACCTGAACAAGCTTTTCATAAGATGATGATTAGGGAAAGATAGTATTATATAAATACGTACAAGGAAAGTGACTATCCAGCTTTGATGTGTTAGTACCTTCTTATTCATTACAGATATTCCTGGGAGCTTATAGCTAGTATTACAGAACACTCTTATGCATGCTTTATTCCTTAATACATGGGATTTATAGACCCTGTTTACGTAATAAGGTAAGATTAAGATCTTATAGAGGTAGTTTACATAATATCAGTGTATTCCATAGGTATAAGTACATCCATAATCTCTGATGTGGTGAACATTATATCATTACATTGTTACATATAAGCTAATACGATTAACGTCTTACGATAATACCATTACAGTTTACTCTATTTAAGTGTACAATAGTTCATTTGATTCCTAGTATCATACCGAACCAGGGAAGGGCCAAAAACCATACAGAAAGGGAGTAAAACTTTGTGCCCCAATTTTTCTGTAACCTGAACTAATCAACATTAACATAAGTTGAAGTAATCAACCTTAATATAACCTGAACTAATCAACCTTAATATAACCTGAACTAATCAACTTGAAATAATCAACCTGAACTAATCAACTTGAACTTATACCTTCCGAGTTAGCCATGTTAACCTTAATATAACCTAAACTAATCAATGTGTTATTTTGTACCATGTGTTATTGTGTACCATGTAGCTAGAAATATTAAAGTAGATATAAGTTTATCACAATTATGACAAGTGTATTGTTTTTTCATCCTTATGTTCTTTTTCATTATTATGTCTTTAGGTTTGGAGTAGGTGACACGAGTCCCTTTATCCCTCTATTATAAGCGGGTTATGGTTTTCTTTGACTCATTGTTATGGTATAGTGATTTGTGATCCAGAGAAAACTTTTTAGTAATTTCAACTTCAAAATTTTGATTTTTAACTAAGAAGTTAACATCTTTATGCTCACACATATTTTTTATAACATATGTAATAGATATACCTTAATATAACCTGAACTAATCAACCATAACTTATACGTTCTGAGTTAGCCATGTTAACCTTAATATAGCCTGAACTAATCAATGCGTTATTTTGTACCATGTGTTATTGTGTACCATGTAGCTAGAAATATTGAACTAGATATAAGTTTATGAAAAATATGACAAGTGTATTGTTTTTTCATCCTTGTGTTCTCTTTCATTATTATGTATTTAGGTTTGGATTAGGTGACACGAGTCCATATATCCCTCTATCATAAGTGGGTTATGGTTTGCTTCACAATTATGACAAGTGTATTGTTTTTTCATCCCTATGTTCTTTTTCATTATTATGTCTTTAGGTTTGGAGTAGGTGACACGAGTCCCTTTATCCCTCTATTATAAGTGGGTTATAGTTTTCTTCGTCTCATTGTTATGGTATAGTGATTTGTGATCTAGAACAAACTTTTTAGTAATTTCAACTTTAAAATTTTTATTTTTAACTAAGAAGTTAACATATTTATGCTCACAAATATTGCCTTTTCTTTTTATTCTCTCTTACACACACACACACACACACACATATATAAAGAGATGATCCCATTTTCTTAAATTTTATTCATAGATCAAATGTCATTTAAATACAATATTTATCATAATGTACAATGATTCATTCCATATTATTTATAAATTTTTTCATTAAAAAATGAACCATTTAAATGATGAACCTAGTTAATGCTTCTTCTTCATGAAGAAGACTACTTGATCTTTCAATTTGAATTTGATGATGGTACTTTGTATTCTTTCTTGACTACTTCAAATTATCGACACAATCATATGCTTCTTGTTACTCGTTTTATTCCTTCCTTATATTGTATTCTCCCCCTTAGATATTGTGTACTCTCCCACACAAATATTGCACTCAATTTTGATGGTCCTTTGTTATCTTTCTTGACTACTTCAAATTATCAAATTATTGACACCATCATATAGATATTGCACTCAATTTTGATAGTACTTTGTTATCTTTCTTTACTTCAAATTATTGACACTTGATCATATAGATATCATATAGATATTTCACTCAATTTTGATGGTCCTTTTTTTATCTTTCTTAACTACTTCAAATTATTGACACTTGATCATATAGATATTGCACTCAATTTTGATGGTCCTTTGTTATCTTTCTTGAATACTTAAAATTATTGACACAATCATATGCTTTTACCTTAATATCTTGTAGAGCCCATTTCATGAAAAACACTCAAAAAGAAGTAACTACTATGTATTCTACTTCTACTCTAGAGAGAGAAAGTAAGGACTATTTCTTGCGCAACCATTAAATCAAAGACTCTTCTAAGTAGAATTATAAATTGTACACTTGTACTTTTCACAAGCCTAGTTGAATCTCTATATGTTGTCAATGTAAATTTCTCACAAGTAAATTTGTCAATTTAAATTTCTCAACTTCTACAAGTTTTATAGGAAGAGTCTGTAAAGGGCCAGGTAGCCTCTGGATCTCATCTTTTATGGAAGGTGAAATATCTAGTAAATGCCCCTACAGTTAATCTCTGGAATAGATCTAAATATAATTTCTTCATTTTAATATTCATAAAACACAACCACTTTAAGGTAAACTGTTTACATGCACGTCATTTCTCCCAAAAACTAAAGGCTTCCTCCCATTAATTTTAGATGTGAATTCTACCATAAAATTTTTATGTCAAACTTTAGGATAAACCATGCACATATCATTCGCAATAAATTTCAATTTAATATCTAAATTCACATATGTTTAGTTGTGTCATTGTTTCACTTCTGATATTATGTTGCTTACCTTGATGAACAGGTGGAACTCTGCTGGGAGGCCTCTCTGTTTTTTGACTCTTTTCTCATACAATCAAAGGTCGTTATATGTTATATGGGCTATACTATATGTTATATGGTCTATACTATATCTAGTTATTAGAATACATATTTTCATATAGAACTTGAAAATAGTATGATTGAAACCAAACATACTAATGTATTAGGACATCACAACTTGCTAATCAGTTATTAGACTACATATCTTCATATAGAACTTGCAAATAGAATGATGGAAATGTGACCTTGCAAATAGTATGATGGAAATGTGGATCTCAAAGAAAAGTTATGATTAATGCTTCTAGAAACCAAACATAATAATGTATTAGGACATGCTCCTTTAACTTGAAAATAGTACATGGTCGAAATGTGGATCTCATGACTCTTCATGATTAATGCTTCTAGAAAGCAAACATAATTTAATGTATTAGGACATAGTTTAATGTATTAGGAAATGCTCCTTTGGGCTTGGTGGAATTACCTTTTTTTTCATGATTAATGCTTCTAGAAACCAAACATAATTTAATGTATTAGGACATGCTCCTTTAGTCTTGGTGGAATTACCTTTGTTTTTTATTTCTATCTTACATACACACACACATATATATATTAAGATATGATCCCATTTTCTTTTTATTCATAGATCAAATGTTATTTAAATACAATATTTATCATAATGTACAATGATTCATTCCATATTATTCATAAATTTTTTCATTAAAAAATGAACCCTTTAAATGTTGAACCTAGTTAATGCTTATTCTTCATGAAGAAGACTAATTGGTCTTTCAATTTGAATTTGATGATAGTTCTTTGTTATCTTTCTTGACTACTTCAAAATATTGACACAATCATATGCTTCTTGTTACTATTTTTATTCCTTCCTTATATTGTATTCCCCCCCTTAGTTATTGTGTACTCTCCGACATAGATATTGCACTCAATTTTGATGGTCCTTTGTTATCTTTTTTGACTACTTCAAATTATCAAATTATTGACACAATAATATAGATATTGCACTCAATTTTGATGGTGCTTTGTTATCTTTCTTTACTTCAAATTATTGACACTTGATTAAATATAGATATCATATAGATATTGCACTCAATTTTGATGGTCCTTTGTTATCTTTCTTGACTACTTCAAATTATTGACACAATCATATGCTTTTTATTACTATTTGTATTCCTTCCTTATATCTATTCTCCCCCTAGATATTGTGTACTCTCCCACATAGATAAATTTCACTCAATTTCATAGGATCTTATTTTGAAGTTAAATATATTGTATCCCCCCCCTTAGATATTGTGTACTCTCCTACATAGATATTGCACTCAATTTTGATGGTCCTTTGTTATCTTTCTTGACTACTTCAAATTATCATATTATTAACACAATCATATAGATATTGCACACAATTTTGATGGTCCTTTGTTATCTTTCTTTACTTCAAATTATTGACACTTGATCATATAGATATCATATAGATATTGCACTCAATTTTTATGGTCCTTTGTTATCTTTCTTGACTACTTCAAATTATTGACACAATCATATGCTTTTTCTTACTCTTTCTATTCCTTCCCATATAGATATTGCACTCAATTTCATAGGCTCTTATTTTGAAGTCAAATATATTGTATTCTCCCCCTTAGATATTGTGTACTCTACCACATAGATATTGCACTCAATTTCATAGGCTCTTTTTTTGAAGTCAAATAAGTGACAATAAGTTACAAGAACTATCCCTAATTTGTTTCTCACATGTTAAAATGGTTCTCTAACAAGATAATTTACAAGAACTATTCCTAATTTGTTTCTGACATATTCAAATGCTTCTCTAACAAGAGGCTTTGAAGGATGAAGGGAAAGGACCTTCAAAGTAGAACCAAAGGTTGAAGATCATTAAACCAAAGGTTTAACAATACAACCTTGAGTGATTCCACGGGTCCTATACAACCTTCACATGGTGAAATTGGGATAGGTCTAGTGTTTACTTCTACAAGTTCTATAGACAGAGTCTATAAAGGGCCAGGTAGCCTTTGGATCTCATCTTTTATGAAAGGTGACATATCTAGTAAATGCCCCTACAGTCAATCTTCTGAATGGATCTAAATAGAAGTTATTCATTCTAATATCCATAAACCACAACCACTTTAAGGTAAACTGTGTACATGTGTCATTTCTCCCACAAACTAAAGACTTCCTCCCATTAATTTTATATGTGAACTCTACCATAAAATTTTTAAGTCAAAGTTTAAGATAAACAATGCACATGTCATTTACCTCACGATCTTGTGTCATTTCTCTCATGCATTTGCAATAAATGTCAATTTAATATATATATTTTTATTGAATTTGTTTTTTTTCAAGGATAAGAAAACCATTAAATATGGTTGAAAAATGGAAATTATGCATAGAATTTTCTTGCTATCCCAATCCAGGGAAGGCAGTGATTACATATGTGCTTTCCAATATTGCGACTAGAAAAGTCATCCAAAGGAAAATGAATATACCGGGAAGAACAACAAACAAAGAGGCATATTATATTGGAATGATAGAAGGCTTGGGAACATCGATGAAGTATGGATCAAATGGAATTGTATTTTTCACCAATTCTGAAATTGTGTGAAACCAGATGAATGGTTTGTGCCAAGTTAAAAAGGAGAGGCTAAAAGAACTGCATGGAATAGCAAACAATATTGTTAGCTAATTTCAATTTTTTAGTATAAGGCATTGTACAAATGTGAATAAGATGTCTGTTGATCTATTGCATGGGGAAATGCCAATTCATAATTCACCTATCAAAGATGAATTAGAACTATACAGAGCAATGCCAATGCAAGATTCATCTCTCAAATATGAATTGGCTTTCAGATGCTCTTCTTCAAAAATTCAAAATTCATCTCTCAAAGATGAATTAGTGTTGAGATGCTCTCCTTCAAAATTTATTGATGGACATTGTAACATATCTTGAATATGTTTGTGTTGTGTACTTATAAATACGTATTTTTTAACAACCATGTGTTTTTTTCAGTTATATACCAAGTGTGCTCCCACCACACCATGTAAAGCACAACTTGGTGAACTTCAAATTTGTAACAAGTGGTGAACTTCACATTTTTATAAAATTAAAATGCGGGGACTTCAACAAATTTTTGTTTAAATGGAATTTTTTCAAATGGAGTTTCATGCTTCTTTTTTAATGACCATATGTTTTTTTTCAATTTTATACCAAGTGTGCTCCCACCATGTAAAGCACAATTTGGTGAACTTGTCATTTTTATAATTTCTTTTTTGCTTAAATTGAGTTTCACACATCAATTATTGCTTTGAAAGTTGTGTTATACATAATTTGTGTACACTAAATTATAATTTGATTTTCTGAAATCTATTTTGTGTAAATGTCCACCAATAGATATATATATCATGGAGGATGAACGACGAATATCAATCGAATCTGATATGGTGGTTCATGGATCGGGGGATGTTCACGGTATTTAAATATAATCTTAAATCTCCATACATGTGTGTACATACGGAATTGATTTTTTATTAACTTTGTGAGTTAAATTAGTTGTTAATAAGTTTCATTTTTTAATTTTTAGGAGCTAAAAGGAGAAGGGTCTCTACTCCATCCATGAAGCGTGCCCATGGTTCACCTACTCATGGTATGGTTCACACAATTTAATTAATGAATATGTATTTGTATTTATATGTACACATGAATGTATCTTTAAATTGATTATAAATTCGTATTTGTTTATGAAGCTTTTCTCTCATCTCGAGAGGTTGGTGGTGGTTCAAATCCACTTAGAGGGCCATCAATGAGTGGTAGCAGGTTGTGTGAAGGGGTGAAATTTATTCCCCCAAAGGCCAATCAACGACTGCTGGTTCTTAGCAGGGTCGTTTTGGGTCTGGTTCTCAGCAGGGTTGTTCTAGATCTCAACAATTTCATGGTGGAGAAGATGCTAACCAACCACGTCAAGGTTGCCATCAATTTCAATATTTTTTTCATTGAATTTGTACAATTTGTTTTACATGTGTTTTTTATAATATACGAAATTATATACATATTGATGCAGAGGCTGAAAATGTTCCAAATAGTGGTCAAAATAGACGCAGGGTAGAATGTTACCTTCAAGAAGAAGGTTTTCTACCCAGCACAACTTATCGAGCTGACATTTTTGATATACCATGGGAAACAAACATGGTGCAATGCACCTTACAAAGGTGTGAAAAAATTCATGCAAAATTGCAGAGAGATCTTGTGGCTTTGACTCTACCTGCTGAGAGTCGAAAATGCCTTGAAATAGTTACACATTCATTGGGAAAAATTGTAAATGTGTATAGAACTCTTGGGCCAACAACTGATACATTTGTAAAAGTGATGAGAAAGAGAAAGGAAATAGTAATGGGTCAAGATAAAAGGGAGGATGTAAAACAAAGAGTTACAAAAGATGTGGCGAAGTCAATGTTTAATTTCAAGGAAGGGCCAAAAATAAAAATGTTGAAGGTGCAATATTTCAAGCACCCAAATATAGCTCGCTATTTGTATGATAGGCACCTTGCGGCCTATGGAAGGCTCCCATGGAATGACGAGGTTCCTGTTTATTTTTCACAAATGTTTTACGCATAATTTTTTTTGGGTATGAAACCCAACTACAATGACCTTCCGTCAGAATTTTTTGGCCCGGGGAAAGGTCGATTATATAACCGTAAGGGCGCTAAGCAAGATGTGGAGTTGCCTCGCCCTGAGCTGCCATTGGTGAGTCGACCTTTTCGGGTCGAAACTCTGTGGTTAGAGATGGATGCGACTTCTCAAATAAGTCAAGAAGCAAGGGATGTTATGATCGACAATGTTTATAGCAAATTGGGTGGAGTCGATGTTTGTTTAAATCGACAAAGAGCACATGAAAATGCACGTGCCAATTTTGTGTATTGTACAGATGAAGAGATTGACAACATGAATGTTGAAGATCTCCGAATATATGTAAAAAATTGTCGCAATGGTTTGCAACACCTAATTCTTCATGAGGAAGAGGGCACCAGAATGGTATGTGTTAATGACCTTAGGGTTTGAAATTATTTTAACATACATATACATGTGTACAATTTGTAATAAATACATGTGTATGTACATGTATACATTTATTTGTATGTACATTAATCTAACAAAAATGTATCATTATATGTTAAAACACCATTTGCAGTTGTCACGCATGATGCATGACGAAAATGTTAATATCACATTCGGGACCTCTGGTTCAAACAATGCAAATGGGTCTCACCATCAAGATATGTTGGAAAATGTTAGTGTTTTTTAAGTGATATTTTAAAATAAATAATTGTGCACACATGTACATGTATGTATATATAATGATAAAATGTTTTAATAGATTCCGATTTCGTCTGATGTTTTTGGGATGGCGGTACCTTCTTCTTCCTTGGGAGATGTATCTTCTACTTCCTTAGGAGATGAGGCACAAGTATGGAAAATTTTTCACTTTTAAAATTTACGTTTAAAAGTTATATATATATATTGAGTTATTTTAAATTTTTTGACTTTAGGTTCCTATAGAAGATTTCTTTAATCCACGGACTCTAGCGATGGAGATAGGAACATCACACCATTTGAACAAGTTGTCTTTAACTTTTTTTTTAATATTATTGAAAATAAGTTTATATATGTACATGTGCATTTTCATTTGAAAGTTTTTAATATATATATATATATATATATATATATATATAACTGTACATGTGTATTGTACAGTTTACCGTTGCAGATGTTTCTATGGGGGCAGAACTTGTTCACCAAATGGAGAGGGAACCTCATGAGGTATTGCATGATTTTTTTTGTTATATTTTGTTTTTTACATGAAGTTCTAGATATATATTCTCACTCATTTTTAAAACATCAAATTTTAATGTTCAAGTACATGTGCATTGTGTATGTAGGTTTCCCATGATGCTTCACATGATAGTGCGCGGATTGAGACCCTGATAGGAAAGACGCTAGATCCATCTCTATTTGATGGATATGATTTGTAGATTTGATTTCAAGATTTAGATGGTCTTAAAATTTGTTAAACTTGATACAGTTTCATACTTGTGAGATCTACAATTTTTGGACATATTTTATTACATTGTTAATATAATTTGTTTTGTTTCAAAAAGTTAATTTTTGGATGGTTTTAGTACTTTTGGCATGTGAATGTGAAGTAATGTTGTCATCTATAAATTAATGTTGTCATCTGAACTACATTTGGCATGTTATGTAATGATGTGTTATAATTTTTTTTGTTTTTAAAATTTAAGTTTTAGATGCTTGGAGTACATTTGGCATGTGAAGTAATGTTGTGATCTATAATTTTTTGTTAAATTAAAAGTTAAAAGTTTTGAATGGTTTCAATCTACATTTGGCATGTGATATAATGTTAAATGTTTTTATTGGATAGTTGAACTATAATTGGCATGGCATGTGAAGTAATGTTATGTATGATATAATCAAAAAAAAATTAAAACTCAAGTTTTGGATGGTTTCAATCCACATTTCTCATGTGATATTTAATGTTTTAAATGTTTAATGTTTTAATGTTGCACGATATATAATCAAAAAAAAAATTAAAACTTAAGTTTTGGATGGTTTCAATCTACATTTGGCACATGTGGTATAATGTTAAATGTTTTTGTTGGATAGTTGAACTATAATTGGCATGGCATGTGAAGTAATGTTGCACGATATATATAATCAAAAAGTTTTTAAAACTCAAGTTTTGGATGGTTTCAATCTACATTTCGCATGTGATATTTAATGTCTTAAATGTTTAATGTTTTAATGTTCCACGATATATAATCAAAAAAAAAATAAAACTTAAGTTTTGGATGGTTTCAATATACATTTGGCACATGTGGTATAATGTTAAATGTTTCTATTGGATAGTTGAACTATAATTGGCATGGAAAGTCAAGTGATGTTGCATGATATATATAATCAAAAAGTTTTTAAAACTCAAGTTCTGGATGATTTCAATCTACATTTTGCATGTGATATTTAATGTTTTAATGTTGCACAATATATAATCAAAAGGTTTTTAAAACTTAAGTTTTGGATTGTTTCAATCTACAATTGGCACATGTGGTATAATGTTACATTTTTCTATTGGAGAGTTGAACTATAATTGGCATGGCATGTGAATTGATGTTGCACAATATATATAATCAAAAAAAAAAATTAAAACTCAAGTTTTGGATGATTTCAATCTACATTTTGCATGTGATATTTAATGTTTTAAATGTTTAATGTTTTAATGTTGCACGTGTTGGCTATATGATGCAATTTGTCGTCCTTGATGGAAACCTACTTGATGAAGTTGTCCTTGATGGAAATTGACTTGATGAGTTGTCTTTGGATAAGCAACCTACTTGTTAATAATGTAAATATGATGTATCTACAGAGCAGTTATGAAGTAACAAAGAAATAAATTCCAATATGTGCCAGAGTAATGATATGTCACAAAGCATACGTGGGTATGTAAAGGCAAAGTAGAATATGTACGCGGAAAATTACGTACCAAGAAGCGTATGCCTATTTGGGCTCTAAATTTATAAAACCTAGGGACATTACCATGGTATTGGCCCACTGTATTGAGAGTTGGATTATCTATTTGATCCCGTCCAGGAATACCATCAGCAGTTGAGTGGTTTTGACTCATGGTATTGACAAAGGCTAAATCTATATAAGGAGAAGAAGATCATAGTGCAAGTGTGTGCCTGTGTAAGGATTGTTAATAAATAAATCTCTTTAAGAGATATTTGCATCGTTGAACTCTGATAGATATGAATCTATGATGCACCTATGGATATGATGAAGGTTCAAAATCTCTAGATCTAGAAATGATGAATCTCTAGGATGATCTACAAAAGAAATGATGAAGACTTGGTGCAAGTCTGATGAAGAAATTGAAGAAATCTGGGTAAGTTTATAGATTTGATCTGTTCTGCAAAGTTCATCTTTTTCAGATCTATATGCTAGTTTGTCTCAGTAAAAGTGCGTATATACGCGGGTTCGCTTCATGAAAGGCACGTATGGAAGTAAGGGTTTGTGAAGAATAAAATACACAGAAGTATACGCGGGTTGATGTGCATGAAAGCGCGTATGTACGCGGCTTTAGTAAAGCAAATTAGTGTATGCTATTTGAATCAATGTCTATTCAGGGCTAAGTTTGTAACTGCATATCCATTCTGAAGTCTGGGTTTTAATGAATACTTCACTTTGAAGTATTTTGCATGGAATGGGTAACAGTTTATTGATTGATCTGAATTAATAATGTACCTATGAAGAAAATGATGATGAGGGATATCTAGATTTGAAATGACTATGTATTTCCTAGATCTGTTTATGGAATGTTTAGATTTGTGATTTGGCGAATCTTTGCTGAAGTAAAGGGTGAAATCTGAGTTATCTGTTCTGAAGAGCTGCATAGTTATGAAAAGTCGCATATCTATACGCATGTTCATCTCAGCGAAAGCGCGTATATAGGCAGGTTTATTTCAGCAAAAGCACTTATACACACGTTTATCTCTGTGAAAGCGTGTATATACGCAGGTTCAGTGAAGTAAAAGCACGTATGGAATCTAGGGTTTTGTCGAAGTGTGTGGAATGAAATGTATGATCTGTTTTTTTGTTTTACTGTTATCTGTCAATGATGTATTCATACAGTTCTAGGTTGTTTGAATGTTGATTATGCTACTGATTATAATGATTAAAGATCAAGTTATTGGTTGATTGGTTGATTATTCAATGAATGAATTGATGAAGTTATAAGTTTCAGTTTGATGTATGTTGAGCTTAAATGTGTGGAGTGGGTCCAGTATGAAAATTGATGAAGCATGGTCCGCAGTGGTGCTGAGGGTCGAAGCCTTCAGTGAGGGGGTTGTAGCTCCCTTCCAGTGGTAGCTGGTAAATGAGAGCAGGGGGTAGTAGCTCCCTTCTAAGAGAGGTTGGTAAACGAGAGCAGGGGGTACTAGCTCCCTTCCAGGAGAGGTTGGTAAACGAGATCAGGGGGTTGGAGCTCCCTTCCAGTAGTGGCTGGAGAACGAGACAAGGTTGTAGCCTTCTGCACATGGGTGCCTACATGCTGGTATGAGTTTGCAATAGTACAAAATTGTAAGAAGTTTTCTTTATAATAAATATTGAAGACAAAGAAGACAACAACGGTGGTTTTCTCCCGAATTGGGTTTCCACCTTAAATACTGTTCTTCATGTGTGTTGCTCATGTGTGATGGTTTATTTTGTTATTACTGCATATGTTTACTGCTTACTAAACATCTGATGAATGAATGATGCAATGATCTAAGTAAAGAATTAAATGCATAATAAGATCTCTTGACATATGAAATTTTTATTAAGGATATCCGTGTGTATACGCAAGTTGGGTTCAGTAAAGTAGCGTATGGTTTTAAGAGAAAGAAAAAGTAAAAAATTTTCATTCAGCTCTAAACACTGATTCACCCCCCCCCCCCCTCATTATTTTTTTCAAAAATTGGTTTCAGAGCAGGTCCTTCTGCAGAAGCTTGATCGCTTGAAGGAGATCTGTCGCAATGGGAAGGAAGCAAAAGAAGAAGATATCTCAGAAAACGTGTACAACAGAAAATGAAGAAGATGAAACAGGTATTGATTGTTGTTCTTGTGATTCACTTCCTTATGCAAGCAATGGTGAAGATAGTGAAAGTAATGTTATGGGTCTAGAAGCAAATCTCAAGATTAATGTTGAAGAACAATTTAAAAAGAAGGAATCTATCTACAAAGGTATGATGTCTAGAATGAATGGACAGATAGAAATATGTCAAAGACTGCAGGATAAAGTAACCAATCGAAGTGAAAGACTTGAAGCAGAAATCATCTCTCTCAAAACAGATATGGAGAAATCAAATAAGAAGAATGAAGAACTTTTATAAACTTTTGAAGAATAAGAAAATGGGTTTAAAGAAGATATTTTAAAATTCAATGATCAATTAGAAGAAGGAATAAGGGTCGAACAAATTATGAAGAATCAATGCCAAATATTGGAGGTTGAGGTGAGCATTTTAAAATGTAAATTAAAAGAAAAAGATAAACTCTTGAGGTTTCAAGATAGTACTAAGATTCTGGACAATATTCTTAGTAGTCAAAGGTCTCCTTCTGTTAAATTTGGTCTTGGTTTTCATGAAACTATTAAAGGAGAATCTAGTTGACAAGAAAGTGCTAAATATTCAAAGGATATCCATGCAAAACCTGAAGTGTTGAAAGAAAGGAAAGGTCAACCGACAATCATGAACTCTCAAAAGAAATCATTCCCTCCTAACTATAGAAGCATCAATAGATTCTCTCCTTTGATCAATAATGTTGAATGCTTTAAATGTCATAATTATGGGCATGTTGGAGCCAATTGTAGAAGTAGATTGTTTCAGTCACAAACAAACAGATTCTAAATAGAAAGGTACTCAGGTTTCTTTAAGGGATATTTTTTTTCATGTAGCAAGTTTGGTCATAAAGCAGCTGATTGCAATAGAAGAAAGAATAGAAAAACACATTATGATCCCTATGATTACTTTTCTAGTCACACAAGATGTTATGCTTGTAACAAGTATGGACATGTAGAAAAATAATTCAGGATGAATAGATCTGAGAAATTGGATAATTTCCAGCACACAATAAGAAATTTCAAGAAAAACTGGAAAAAGAAGGAGGACCGGTCAAAAATGTAGGGGATAATAATCCTATTGCAGTCTTCCGCTTCTAAAGCTTACTTCTCAAAATGACTGTAGGAGTGATGTGAGATACATTATAGGAATTAATAATGTATCATCATAGGGGGAGCAACATATGGTGATTCCTATGGTTGGTTTGGTAATTTTGGCTATGTTTATTTCTAACAGTGCATCTGATGTGAAGAAGATAGGTACAAGTGGTATAAGTTTAGGGGGAGATGGAATTGTGAAAATTTTTTGTAACTCACTTTCTATACGCGAGTTGCATGAACTAAAGCTGCGTATAAACGCGAGTTCCATTGGAGATAGAAACGTATGTTTTTCTGATAAGAAAAACAGTAAGACAGCTAAAGATCAGGAACACAGGTTTAGGGGGAGCATCAGTCTAACTACTAATGATTGCATTGTTGGCATTGTATCTGCTTATTCCTTAGTTCTCATAATACTCATGCTCAAATGATGATGACATGATACATGGTTTCTTATGATGAGATTATGGATGAGCCCTGATTTCTTTTTGCTGAAGAATATCTTTTATTTTCACACATGGATGAGATGGAAGTCTTATGATGCAGAGATAAGGATAGATCATGCAGAGTTTGTTGCTAATGAATTTTTTCACGTTTGAGACCTTTTATACATAATTCCTACACATGTTACATCATGATTATGAAATAAATATAAATCATGAAGATCTTGGTGATAACAGATCACATGGATGATTGCTTGACACATATCATCTATTGGAGAAGTTGTTCTGGTATGATAATTCCTCTTGGGAAGAATATGTTAATGCTGCAAAGAGCCTGAAGGCTTGGTTACTGATGTGCTTATGCTACAACTGTTGGATGACACTTGACAACAAAGCTACATTTTCCTATCTTTCTTCTCTCATATATTCCAGGTAATATTTTGATTATCTCAGACAGAAGATAGGAGTTGTCTCTGCCTCTCAGAAGATCAGATCTGTTTAATTTCAGAAGATTCAATTGGATACGTAGATTTCCTGAAGGATAGTCGTGTATATACACGAGTTAATACAAAAAAAACCGCGTATGGGTGCTTGATGAAATTTTTTTTTTTGGGTCAGCATTCTTCAGCACAGCTGCGGTGCTGTTGGGTATCTCTAGTGATGTTCCAACTCTCATATTTTTGTTTCATTATCTAATGCTTCTGATGAAGATGCCTTGATGATTTCTATTGAAAGTGTTCAGGATGCACAAGCTAAGGGGGAGCTTTGGTCATATGGAAAGGATGCATTGTTGGCATTCTAATTATTTGTTGTGGTCTGATCTCATACTTGAGATTCTTTGGTCTTGATTGTATAAGTCAATTCTATATTTTGATGAAAAGGTTATGTTGATACCTATGATGTAAATTTTTATATTCATTCATGTAAGGAATTCTTCAAATTTGTAAACCAACTTGGTTGGGTAGTTGAGTCAAAATGTGTAAACCCACTTGGTTGGGTACTTCAGTCACATATGTAAATCCACTTGGTTGGATCACTGATGTAAGTATAAGTCCTTGGTGATAGGAAAGGTCATAGAGTCATGTACGTCATTGAAAAATATGTTTGAATATTCAGCATGAACTCAGGGGGAGCATGGTAACTTCAATGCACATCAGATCTACAAAGCTCTTCTTTTCATAAGAGAAGAAAAACCTTGTTTTGGTTTTGATCCGCCCTTTGCCCTTGATGTCAAATGGGGAGAGTATCATGGTGTTTGAATAATGGTTATGATCAATGTATCTATCGATTGTGGTGATCAAACACCATAATGGTTGCCATCAAGTCCAAAGGGGGAGATTTTTGGCTATATGATGCAATGTGTTTTCCTTGATGGCAACCTACTTGATGAAGTTGTCCTTAATGGAAACTAACTTGATGAGTTGTCTTTGGATAAGCAACCTATTTGTTAATAATGTAAATCTGATGTATCTACAGAGTAGTTCTGAAGTAAAAAAGAAAGAAATTAAAGTAAGCTCCAGAGTAATGATATGTCACAAAGCATATGTGGGTTTGTGAAGGCAAAGTAGTGTATGTATGCGGAAAAGTACGTACCAAGTAGCGTATGCATATTTGCGCTCTAAATTTATAAAACCTGGGGACATTACCATGGTATTGATCCACTGTATTCAGCACTGGATTATATATTTGATCTCGTCCAGGAATACCATCAACAGTTGAGTGGTTTTGACTCATGGTATTGACAAAGGCTAAATCTATATAAGGAGAAGAAGATCATAGTGCAAATTTGTGCATGTGTAAGGGTTGTTAATAAATAAATCTCTTTAAGAGATATCTGCATGGTTGAACTTTGATAGATATGAATATAGGATGCACCTATGGATATGATGAAGGTTCAAGATCTCTAGATCTAGAAACGATGAATCTCTAGGATGATTTGCAAAAAAATGATGAAGACCTGGCACAAGTCTGATCAAGAAATTGAAGAAATATGGGTAATTTTATAGATCTAGTCTGTTCTGCAAAGTTTATCTTTTTCAGATCTATACGGTAGTTTGTCTCAGTAAAAGTGCATATATTCGCGGGTTCGCTTCATGAAAGGCACGTATGGCAGTTACGGTTTTTGAAGAATAAAATACACAGAATTATACGCAGGTTGATGTGCAGGAAAGTGCGTATGTACATGGATTCAATAAATCAAAGTAGCGTATGCTATTTGAATCAATGTCTGTTCAGGGTTGAGTTTGTATCTGCATATCCATTCTGAAGTCTGGGTTTTAATGAATACTTCACTTTGATGTATTTATGCATGGAATGGTTAACCATTTATTGATTGATCTGAATTAATAATGTACCTATGAAGAAAATGATGAAGAGGGATATCTGGATCTGGAATGACTATGTATTTCCTAGATTTGTTATGGAATGTTTAGATCTGTGATCTGGTGAATCTTTGCTGAAGTAAAGGGTGAAATTTGATTTATCTGTTCTGAAGAGCTGCATAGTTATGAAAAGTCACAGATCTATATGCATGTTCATCTCAGTGAAAGCGCGTGTATACACAGATTTGTTTCAGCAAAAGTGTGTATACACGGGTTTGTCTCTGTGAAAGCGCGTATATATGCAGGTTCAGTGAAGTAAAAGCGCGTATGGAATCTAGTGTTTTGCTTAAGTGTGTGGAATGAAATGTCTGATCTTTTTTATTGTTTTACTGCTATCTGTCAATGATGTATTCATACAGTTCTGGGTTGTTTGAATGTTGATTATGCTACTGATTATGATGATTAAAGATCAAGTTGTTGGTTGATTGGTTGATTATTCAATGAATGAATTTATGGGGTTATAAGTTTCAGTTTGATATATGTTGAGATTAAATGTGTGGAGTGGGTCCAGTATGAAAATTGATGAAACGTGGTCCATAGTGGTGTCAATGGTCGAAGCCTTCAGTGAGGGGGTTGTAGCTCCCTTCCAGTGGTAGCTAGTAAACGAGAGCAGGGGGTAGTAGCTCCCTTCCAGGAGAGGCTTGTAAACGAGATCAGGGGGTAGTAGCTCCCTTCCAGGAGAGGCTGGTAAATGAGACCAGAGGGTTGGAGCTCCCTTCTAGTAGTGGCTGGAGAACAAGAGAAGGTTTCAGCCTTCTGCAGGTGGGTGCCTGCGTGCTGGTATGATTCTGCACCAGCACAAAATTGTAAGAAGTTTTCTTTATAATAAATATTGAAGATAGAGACGACAACAGCGGTGGTTTTCTCCCGAATTGGGTTTCCACCTTAAATACTGGTGTTCATGTGTGTTTCTCATGTGTGATGGTTTATTTTGTTATTACTTCACATGTTTACTACTTACTAAACATATGATGAATGAATGATGCAATGATCTAAGTAAATAATTAAATTCATAATAAGATCTATGGACGTACGCAAGTTTTCTTAAGGATATCCGCGTGTATACACGAGTTGGGTTCAGTAAAGTAGCGTATGGTTTTAAGAGAAAGAAAAAGTAAAAAAAATTTAGTCAGCTTTAAATACTGATTCACCCCCACCCTCTTAGTATTTTTCCCAAGAATTGGTTTCAGAGCAGGTCCTTCTGCAGAAGCTTGATCGCTTGAAGGAGATCCGTCACAATGGGAAGGAAGCAAAATAAGAAGATATCTTAGAAAACATGTACAGTAGAAAATGAAGAAGATGAAATAGGTATTGATTGTTGTTCTTGTGATTCAATTCCTTATGCAAGCAGTGGTGAAGATAGTGAAAGTAATGTTATGGGTCTAAAAGCAAATCTCAAGATTAATGTTGAAGATCAATTTAAAAAGAAGGAATCTATCTACAAAGATATGATCTCTAGAATGAATGGACAGATAGAGATATATCAAAGACTGTAGGATAAAGTAACCAATTGAAGTGAAAGACTTGAAACAGAAATCATCTCTTTCAAAACAGATCTGGAAAAATCAAATAAGAAGAATGAAGAACTCTTACAAACTTTTGAAGAACAAGAAAATGGGTTTAAAGAAGAGATTTTAAAATTAAATGATCAAGTAGAAGAAGGAATAAGGGTCGAAGAAAGTATGGAGAAGCAATGCCAAAGATTGGAGGTTGAGGTGAACATTTTAAAAGGTAAATTAGAAGAAAAAGATAAACTCTTGAGGTTTCAAGATAGTACTAAGATTCTGGACAATATTCTTAGTAGTCAAAGGTCTCCTTATGTTAAATTTTGTCTTGGTTTTCATGAAACTGTTAAAGGAGAATCTAGTTCACAAGAAAGTGCTAAATATTTAAAGGATATCCATGCAAAACCTGAAGTGTTGAAAGAAACGAAAGGTCAACTGACAATCATGAACTCTCAAAAGAAATCATTCCCTCCTAACTATAGAAGCATCAATTGATTCTCTCCTTTGATAAATAATGTTGAATGCTTTAAATGTCATAATTATGTGCATGTTGCAACTAATTGCAGAAGAAGATTGTTTCAGTCACAAACAAATAGATTCTACACAGAAAGGTACTTAGGTTTCTTTATGGGATATTGTTTTTCATGCAACAAGTTTGGTCATAAGGCAACTGATTGCAATAGAAGAAAGAATAGAAAAACACATTATGATCCCTATGCTTAATTTTTTGGTCACACAAGATGTTATGCTTGTAACAAGTATGGACATGTAGAAAAATAATGCAACATGAATAGATCTGAGAAATTGGATAATTTCCAGCACACAGTAAGAAATTTCAAGCAAAGCTGGAAAAAGAAGGAGGACCGGTAAAAAACGTAGGGGATAATAATCCTGCTACAGTCTTCCACTTATAAAGCTTACTACTCAAAATCATTGGAGGAGTGATGTGAGATACATTATAGGAATTAGTAATGTATCATCATAGGGGGAGAAACATATGGTGATTCCCATGGTTGGTTTGGTAATTCTGGTTATGTTTATTTCTAACAGTGCATCTGATGTGAAGAAGACAGGTACAAGTGGTATAATTTTAGGGGGAGATGGATTTGTGAAAATTTTCTGTATCTCACTTTCTATACGTGGGTTTTATAAACTAAAGTCGTGCATACATGCGAGTTTCGTTGGAGACAGCAGCGCATGTTTTTCTGATAAGAAAAATAGTAAGACAGCTAAAGATCAGGAACACAGGTTCAGGGGGAGAATCAGTCTAACTACTAATGATTGCATTGTTGGAATTGTATCTGCTTATTCCTTAGTTCTCATAATACTCACACTCAAATGATGATGACATGGTACATGGCTTCTTATGATGAGATTATGGATGAGCCCTGATTGCTTTTTGCTCAAGAATATCTTTTGTTTTCATACATGGATGAGATGGAAGTCTTATGATGTAGAGATAAGGATAGATCATGCAGAGTTTGTTGTTGATGGCTTTTTTCATGGTTGATACCTTTTATACATAATTCCTACACATGTTACATCATGATTATGAAATAAATATAAATCATGAAGATATTGGTGATAATATATCACATGGATGATTGCTTGACACATATTCTCTATTGAAGAAGTTGTTATGGTATGATAATTCCTCTTGGGAAGAATATGTTAATGATGCAAAGAGCCTAAAGGCTTGGTTACTGATGTGCTTATGCTACAACTGTTGGATGACACTTTAAAACACAGCTACACTGTCCTATATTTCTTCTCTCATATATTCCAGGGAAGCATTTGATTATCTCAGAAAGAAGCTGGGAGTTGTCTCGACCTCTCAGAAGATCAGATCTGCTTAATTTTAGAAGATTAAATTGGATACGCAAATTTCCTAAAGGACAGTCACGTATATATGCGAGTTAATACACAAAAAACTACGTATGGGTGTTTGATCAAAAAAAATTCTGGGTCAGCATTCTTTAGCACAATTGCGGTGCTATTGGGTATCTCTAGTGATGTTCCAGCTGTCATATTTCTGTTTCATTATCTAATGCTTCTGATGAATATTCCTTGATCATTTGTTGTTGAAATTGTTCAGGATGTACAATCTAAGGGGGAGCTTTGGTCGTATGGAAAGGATGCATTGTTGGCATTCTAATTATTTGTTGTGGTCTGATCTCATGCTTGAGATTCTTTGGTCTTGATTATATAAGTCATTTCTATATTTTGATGAAAAGGTTATGTTGAGACCTATGATGTAAATTGTTATATTTAGTCATGTAAGGACTTCTTCAAATTTGTAAACCTACCTGGTTGGGTAGTTGAGTCAAAATGTGTAAACCCACTTGGTTGGGTACTTGAGTCACATATGTAAATCCACTTGGTTAGATAATTGATGTAAGTATAAGTCCTTGGTGATAGGAAAGGTCATAGAGTAATGTACTTCATTGAAAAATATGTTTGAAGATTCAACATGAACTCAGGAGGAGCATGGTAACTTCAGTGCACATCAGATCTACAGAGCTCTTCTTTCTGCAAGAGAAGAAAAACCTTGTTTTGGTTTTGATCTACCCTTTTCCCTTGATGTCAAAATGGGAGAGTATCATGGTGTTCGAATAATGGTTATGATCAATGTATCTATTTGTTGTGGTGATCAAACACCATCATGGTTGCCATCAAGTCCAAAGGGGGAGATTGTTGGCTATATGATGCAATGTGTTGTCCTTGATGGCAACCTACTTGATGAAGTTGTCCTTGATGGAAACTGACTTGATGAGTTGTCTTTGGATAAGCAAACTATTTGTTAATAATGTAAATCTGATGTATCTACAGAGCAGTTCTGAAGTAAAAAAGAAAGAAATTCGAGTAAGTGCCAGAGTAATGATATGTCACAAAGCATACACGGGTTTGTAAAGGAAAAGTAGTGTATGTACGCAGAAAAGTACGTACCAAGTAGAGTATGCCTATTTTCACTCTAAATTTATAAAACCTGGGGACATTACCATGGTATTGGCCCAATGTATTGAGCATTGGATTATCTATTTGATCCCATCCAAGAATACCATCAGTAGTTGAGTGGTTTTTACTCATGGTATTGACAAAGGCTAAATCTATATAAGGAGAAGAAGATCATAGTGCAAGTGTGTGCATGTGTAAGGGTTGTTAACAAATAAATCTATTTAAGAGATATCTTCATGGTTGAACTTTGATAGATCTGAATCTATGATGCACCTATGGATATGATGAAGGTTCAAGATCTCTAGATATAGAAATGATGAATCTCTAGGATGATCTGCAAAAGAAATGATGAAGACCTACCGCAAGTCTGATGAAGAAATTGAAGAAATCTGGGTAAGTTTATAGATCTAGTCTGTTCTGCAAAGTTTATCTTTTTCAGATCTATACGCTAGTTTGTCTTAGTAAAAGTGTGTATATATGCGGGTTTGCTTCATGAAAGGCGCATATGGCAGTTAAGATTTTTGAAGAATAAAATACATAGAAGTATATGCGGGTTGATGTGCAGGAAAGCGCGTATGTACGCCGCTTCAATAAAGCAAAGTAGCCTATGCTATTTGAATCAATTTTTGTTCAGGGTTGAGTTTGTATCTGCATATCCATTCTGAAGTCTGGGTTTTAATGAATACTTCACTCTGAAGTATTTCTGCATGGAATGGGTAACATTTTATTGATTGATCTAAATTAATAATGTACCTATGAAGAAAATGATGAAGAGGGATATCTAGATCTGAAATGACTACATATTTCCTAGATCTGTTTATGGAATGTTTAGATCTATGATTTGGAAAATCTTTGCTAAAGTAAAGGGTGAAATCTGAGTTATCTATTCCGAAGAGCTGCATAGTTATGAAAAGTCACAGATCTATACACATGTTCATCTCAGCGAAAGTGCATATATACACAGGTTTTTTTTAGAAAAAGCACGTATACGCAGGTTTGTCTCTGTGAAAGTGTGTATATACGCAGGTTCAGTGAAGTAAAAGTGCGTATGGAATCTAGGGTTTTGCTGAAGTGTGTGGAATGAAATGTCTGATCTGTTTTACTATTTTACTGCTATCTATCAATGATGTATTCATACAGTTCTGGGTTGTTTGAATGTTGATTATGCTGCTGATTATGAAGATTAAAGATCAAGTTGTTGGTTGTTTGGTTGATGATTCAATGAATGAATTGATGGGGTTATAAGTTTCAGTTTGATGTATGTTGAGATTAAATGTGTGGAGTGGCTCCAGTATGAAAATTGATGACACGTGGTCCACAGTGGTGTTGAGGGTCAAAGCCTTCAGTGAGGGGGTTGTAGCTCCCTTCCAATGGTAGCTGGTAAAGGAGAGCAGGGGGTAGTAGCTCCCTTCCAGGAGAGGCTTGTAAACAAGAGCAGAGGGTAGTAGATCCCTTCCAGGAGAGTCTGGTAAACGAGATCAGGGGGCTAGAGCTCCCTTCCAGTAGTGGCTGGAGAATGAGAGAAGGTTGCAGCCTTCTGCAGGTGGGTGTCTGTGCACTGGTATGAGTCTGCACCAGTACAAAATTGTAAGAATTTTTCTTTATAATAAATATTGAAGACAAAGACGATAGCAGTGGTGGTTTTATCCTGAATTGGGTTTCCACCTTAAATAATGGTGTTCATGTGTGTTTCTCATGTGTGATGGTTTATTTTGTTATTACTTCACATGTTTACTACTTACTAAACATTTGATGAATGAATGATGCAATGATCTAAGTAAAGAATTAAATGCATAATAAGATCTCTGGAAATATGCAAGTTTTCTTAAGGATATCCACGTGTATACGCGAGTTGGGTTTAGTAAAGTAGCGTATGGTTTTAAGAGAAAGCAAAAGTAAAAATTTTTTAGTCATCTCTAAATACTGATTCACCCCCCTCTCAGTATTTTTCCCAACATCACGATATATAATCAAAAAGTTTTTAAAACTTAAGTTTTGGATGGTTTCAATCTACATTTGGCACATGTGGTATAATGTTAAATGCTTCTATTGGATATTTGAACTATAATTGGCATGGAATGTGAAGTAATGTTGCATGATATATAATCAAAACGTTTTTAAAACTTAAGTTTTGGATACCACTTTAGTATACATTTAATGTAAATCCCTTTAATTTTGATTTAATGTTAATTTTTTTTAAAATGTAAATCCATTTAATTTTGATTTAATGTTAAGTGTTTTAAATTTTTTGATATAATGTTAAATGTTTTGATCTATGTTTTTGATGGTTTCAATCTACATTTGGCCTATGGATGACCCCATGCGTAGACAATGGATGGGTTGCAGAAGGGGAGGTGGGGGTAGGGATGGAGGGGGCAGGAGTGTTGGCTCTCACCCTCCTCTTTCCATCCATGACACAGGTATCCACCCTCCTCCAGCAAGAAATGATGCACATTTTCACTTCACGAGTGCTATGGTCAGACCGCGAATTACGGCGGCCATTTCCATCTCTTTTCAGGAGAATCCGCAAGATGAAGGTGATTCTAGTTCTAGGAAGTGGTGGAGAAAGTCCACCATCCCAGCCAATTAGCTCCAGGACACCAGAAAGTTGGTAGCTCTTCTAGTCAAATCCACCTCGACGAGCTCCAGTAGTGATGGCGCGAGGAGCGACAACTCCTCCCAGCACTCCAAGGGAGTAGATGATGATCCGGAGGACTACGGTTGTCCAATTGTGGAGGAGAATCCTCCTACACACATCGATAGCTAGCCTAATGTTAGGTCTTCTTTAGCTTTTTCCTGGTTATGGGAAGTCCCTTTTCTGTTTTTTTGATTCATACCCCCTCTGGTGTTGGCTAGTTAGGCAACCCAGGAGAGGGGTCTCGCTATGTATATTATGTTCATTACAGTTATATATATGTAAATCCTTTAATTTTTTATTTAATTTTAAATGTTAAATGTTTTGATATAATGTTAAATGTTTTGATCTAAGTTTTGGATGGTTTCAATCTACATTTGGCCAAGATGGAAGACTCCCATGTGAAGTATTGTTTTGATTAAATCAAAAAGAGTAAAGAAGTAGTTGTATATATGTCAATCCCTTTAATTTTGATTTAACTTTATTTAAATGTTAAATGTTTTGATCTAAGTTCTGGATGTTTTCAATCTACATTTGGCCTACATTTGGCCTAGATGGAAGATACTCCTATTTGAAGTATTTTTTTGATATATTCAAAAAGATTAAAGTAGTTATATGTAAATCACTTTAATTTTGATTTAATGTTAAATGTTAAATGTTTCAAGATATAACATGTTAAATTTTTTTATTTAAGTTTTGGATGGTTTCAATATACATTTGGCCTAGATGGAAGACTCCCATGTGAAGTATTGTTTTGATTTAATCAAAAAGAATAAAGAAGTAGTTATATGTAAATCCCTTTAATTTTGATTTAATGTTAAATGTTAAATGTTTTGATATAAGTTTTGGATGGTTTCAATATACATTTGGCTTAGATAGAAGACTCCTATGTGACTTGTAAATTGTTTTGATTTAATCAAAAAAAGTTTAAAACTCAAGTTTTGGATGGTTGAAGTACATTTGGAATCTTAAGATTACTTTTGATCTCTACATAGCCTTGTTTGAATGAAACAATTTCCAATAGGAATAACATAGCTTTTCAATGCAACTAACCATGTATCAATTGAACTCTAATTGGAAAAAAAGTTTAAATAAGTAGATATATGTACAAATTATCCCTTTAATTTTGATTGGAAATATAAGAAGTACATATATGTTTGTTGAATTTGGGTCAATGTCATTAATGCACTCAAATAGGTAGCCTTTTTTATTTATAATTTTGTAAATTGATGACATTCAGTTAATTTAATTCTAGAACATAGAACATATATCCAACCATTGGACATACAAATTTTGTACTAGATTTTCAATCAGGAATAGAGATATGGGTCAAATCCCACCAAAAGTCGGAGAAATGCTCTGAGTCTCTTTTCTGAAAGGAATATTCATACAAAAATATACTGTGGATGATTTATTTACATTGCACGGATACTTTTTACCAAAAAATCTCAGAAGAAATATTGGGCACATTAAGTTTGTGTAGATATCCAATACAATTTTTCATCAATGCACATAGAAAAACTAATTTTAGTTAAAATTTCATTCTAGAACATATATATTGAGTACATTTAAATCATTTTTCATCAATTCACATAGTAAAACTACTTTAACAATTAATTTCATTCTATAACATATATATCCAATATGTAAGTAACATTTTTCATCAATGCACATTGAACATATCCGACCATTGGGCAAACAAATTTTGTACTAGATTTTCAATCCAGAATAGAGATGTGGGTCAAATCTCACCAAAGGTCAGAGAAGTGCTTAGAGTCTCTTTTATGAAAGGAATATTCATACAAAACTATACTGCGGATGATTTATTTACATTGTGGATACTTTTTACCAGAAAATCCAACTAGTCTTTCATCAATGCACATAAGAAAAACTAGTTCTAGTTAATTGCATTCTAGAACATATATATATATATATATATCCTTGATACATGTAAAAATTTTCATCAATGCACATGTATATCCTTGATACTTTCAGTTGATACTAGAGTATGTGCACATGTACCAAAAAAAATTGTACATGTGCAAACACTTGCACAAATAACATAAGTAGCTCAATTTTTAGTTGAGTGTACTAGAAGTTCTAAAACATATTTAATCCAAAGAGAATAAATTGTTAGGCAATTCAATCAAAAAAATTCCAATGGAATGCCATCTTCAATAATCCGTTCATGATCGGATTTTGACATTTTCCATTTCTTAATTTTCATTTTTCTCTTTGATTGAACCTCTATCAACTTTATGCGTGCTTCACACACCGAGTGACTATATTGACAACTTATGGAATCAGGTTCATAGTATTCAAAGTAAACAAAGTCCCCACTTTGATTAGTTTGTCTAAAAAAATAAACTTTCAGTATAATAGATCCTCTGTCATATTGAAATTCGTGATCATTATAGTTTTCTAATAATTTAATTTCTCATTCAGTGAAATGCATAAAATAATACTTAATATTTTCATTGTTGTCAATAGGTGAAATTACAACAAAAACATCTCCTGCACAATAAAACAAACTTAACAAAATTATACATATTTAAATTTATTTCTAAATCTTTAAATCATTATAAAGAAATTCAAATGTTACCTTCTCTAACAAGATCAGAAACTCGATCACCATCAGTTGATATTGTATTTTCCTCTGATTGCACTTCTTCAAACATCGCAATAGACATTTTTCCCTTTGTATTTAGCTCTGTATGCTTACAATCTTTTACATACATGTTGTTTTTGGGTCAAATCGCGAAGTTGGGAAACAGTTTTTGGCGGATGGTTAGAATTCGGGAGAAATTTTTAATTTCTCGGCCGAGAGTTTTCAAAATTCTCATCCGAGAAATTTTAAATATTTCGGACGAGAGTTTGGTCGGGTTTAACATGAGTTAAAATTCTCTCGGACGAGAGTTTCGCATTTTCTCGTCCGAGAGTTGTGGTCACAAAACTCTCGGACAAACTCTCGAACGGGAGTTGGAGAAACTCTTGGATGAGAGTTGAAAAAACTCTCGTCCGAGAGTTTTCCAACTCTCGTTCGAGAGTTTTTCCAATTCTCTGATCTGCATGCAGATATTTCAGCCCCCCAAACGAATGAAAGGTCGACCTTGACCGTCGATTAAGGTGGCATGTGTGGAACAACAATAGGACGGCAGTGAAAAAATAGGCGCAATCATGATAAAGTCAATCAAATTAAGTAATTACTGAAATCGATGCATAAGATAAATCGGTAATAATGAGGGAATCACATTGTAATAATTCAAGTATGAGGTGAAGGGACAGCAAAAGATTAATGTAATTGCACTATTTACCACATTAAAGTAATATGACTGATTTATAATATTTTTCATGTGTGATGGTTCGGGGATAGAACTTAAGGAATTTTATGCATTTTGTTTGATATTCAATAAAAATGATAGGAAAGAGGGTTAAATAACTATTGATTTGTATAATTATGACTTCAATACCATTAACAGAGCTCTACTGCCCACAGGTCTCCATAACCTTGACAGAGTTGTTTTGTAACCGATGGAACCATTGTCCTTCATACATACTTGAGAAGTGCTTTATTTTTCCTTTCTATTTTTGTATTGAAAACTTAAAACAATCATTCAAAACAATCGTGCTTTAAATACAAACTTAAAAAAATCGTTCAAAAAGTGATGTTCCTTTAAAAGGAACAACAAAGATAATCTGCGAAACTGATGTTCCTTTCAAAAGGAACAGCAAGGAAATGCTCTGCGGACATTTTGTTCCGTTTGAAAGGAACAACAAAAACACTGCGCAAAACTACTGTTCCATTTGAAAGGAACGGCAGAAAAATATCCTACGAAGGTGCTGTTCCTTTGGAAAGGAACAGCAGAAACACTATGCGAAACTGCTGTTCCTTTCAAAAGGAACATTTGGAGTGCTGTTCCGTTAGAAAGGAACAACAACGCGAAAAAAACACAGAATATTTATTATTTTTCATTTTTAAAGAAACTAAATTCAAACAAAATAAAGAAGTATTAACAAGGAAACGAATTTCAAAAACAGAAACCAAAAAAAGAAAAAAAAGAATGCATTATGTACAAAAATTAAAAAAACCAATTTATCAAACTGGCGTGGGAGAGGGATTCTCCCCTTCAGCAAGAATTTCAAGGAATGCCCATATCCGTCAATGGTGACTAGTGTGAGAGTGCCGTTATCATGCACTTTCTGAATTTCGTAGTGTCCAAGCCACCTAGTCTGGAGTTTTCCAGGGAAATCCTGAAACCAAGAATCGTATAGAAGTGCCCAATATCCTTCGTGGAAGATCCTTTGTTTAATGTGGGCGTCATGCCATTTTTCTCTCTGTTGTTGGATTAATGCGGTGTGCTGAAGAGCAGAGAGTCTGATTTCATCCAATTCATTCATTTACTACAGTCTTTTTTCCTGGGCTTCATCTAAATTCAGACCTATTGTTTGAGCTGTTCGTAATGTCTAAATTTCAAGTTCGTTAGGAAAGATGGGTTCTTTTCCAAATACCAACTGGTATGGCGAATGTCCTGTGGTAGGTCTCCATGTCGTTCGGTATGCCCACAATGCCTCTGGTAGTCTGTAGGCCCAATCTCGCCTATGTGAAGCAACTATTTTTGTTAGTATAGATTCGATTACCTTATTCGTGCTTTCGACTTGGCCGTTGGCCTGTGGGTGGTAGGGAGTTGTAATTTTATGTTGAATATGGTAATTCTGTAATGTTTTAGCCAATTTGTTACCTATAAATTGTGGTCCCCCATCTGTGATTATGTCTTGTGGGAGGCCATACCACACGAAAATTTGGAAAAGAAAATGTATCATGGAATCCTTTGTAGCTTTTGAAAGAGGCTCTGCTTCAACCCATTTAGTAACGTATTGAGTAGCAACTAGGATATATGTTTTCTGGTTCGATGGAGGGCTAATAGGACCAACTAAGTCAAGGGCCCAACGTTCTAAGGGTTCAATCACTAGTTGAGGGTTCAAGGGCATTTCATCAGACTACCCAGGTCGACCAGCCCTTTGACAGCTATCACAGGCCTGCACAAATTGTTTTGCGTCTCTAAAGATATTAGGCCAATAATAGCCAGTCCGTAGGACTTTATGGGTAGTTCTATGATCTGCAAAGTGTCCGCCATATTGTCCATCATGGTACACTTTCAAAATATCATATACCTCATCGTCCCTAACACATCTTCTTATTTGCATATCTGCACCTGTATGAAATAAGTAACCTCCTATCCATGAAAAACGGGTGCTACGATGTATTATTTTCTTTCGTTCATTAAGGGATAGATGTTTGGGTAATTCTATTGCCAAATAGTTCGCTATATCAGCATACCATGGTGTTCTGGTGGTAACAGCGAAGAGATGCTCATCCGGGAAGTGATCTTCAACTGGTTCTACATCTGTTGGCTTTGGCATCCTGGACAGAAAGTCAGCTACATGGTTCTGTTTGCCCGGTCGATCCTTGATCGTGATATCAAATTCCTGTAGTAAAATCAGCCATCTAGTTACTCTCCCATTCGTAACAGGTTTATTTGCTAAAAACCTAATGGCAGAGTGATCTGTGTAAAGAACTATAGGATACCCAGTTATGTAATGCCTAAATTTATTTATAGCGTGAACTACAGCCAAAAATTCTTTCTCAGTCACAGTATAGTTTAATTCGGCAGGGGTCAGATTTTTGCTAATGTATTAAATTGCATATGGCATTTTGTCTTCCTCCTGGCCAAGTACTACAATTGCTGTGTATGAGGCGTCAAATGAAATTTGGAATGGTAAATTCCAATTTGGGCCCCTTAGCACAGGGGTTGTTGCAACGAGCTTCTTCAAATCATTAAAAGCATTGTCACATTTTTCTGCCCAAACAAAATCAGTATTTCCAGTCAGCGCATATAAAGGTGTAGCTATTCGAGAATAATTCTCTATAAATCTTCTATAATAACCAGAAAATCCAAGAAAGCTACATACCTTTGTCTGTGTAGTAGGTGTAGGAATTAATAAGAGTATTTGAATTTTAGCTGGATCTACTTGAATTCCTTCTGCTGAAATATAATGGCCTAAGATAACTCCTTCAGTCATCATCATAAGACATTTTTCATTGCTTAAACAAAGCCTAGTGTCTATACATATTTGCAATACTTTTTCTATATTTTGCAATGCAGGTTCAAAATCATCCCCATAAGGAGTGAAATCATCCATATATACTTCGAGACCTTCATTTATTAAGTCTGCAAAGATGCTGAGAATTTCCCTTTGAAATGTAGCAAGAGCGTTGCATAGGCCAAAAGGTAAGACTCGGTATGCAAATGTACCCCATGGGCAGGTGAAAGTAGTCTTGTCCTGGTCTTCAGGGGCAATTTTAATTTGGTTGTATCCACTGAAGCCATCTAGAAATGAAAAGAACTTCTTTCCTGCCAATGTGTTTAATACCTGGTCAATGAAAGGAAGAGGAAAGTGGTCTTTTTGTGTTGCTTTATTGAGTTCACGGTAATCTACACATATCCTCCACTTTCCATTATTTTTAGGTACCACCATTAATGGGGAGACCCACTTGCTATCAGATATTGGATAGATAAAATTGACATCCAATAATTTTTGTAATTCATCTTTCATAGCATCCTTAAGGTGAGGATTCGGTCTCCTTTGAGGTTGAAGAATGGGTCTTGCATCTTTTTCAATGTAAATGTGGTGAGTACATAATTGTGGGTCAATTCCTTTCATACCGGGGTAATCCCATGCAAAGGCTGCTTTGTATTTTCATAATAATTGGACCAATTTCTCTTCTTGTTCAGCACTGAGATTCTTGTTAATGTTCAAGGTTTTTCCTGGTTCAATTTCTACAACCTTAGTATTATTCACAGAGGCAGTAGGTATTTCTTGATCATGGATGTCTTTAAAATGATCTTCTTCTTCTTTATTGTCGAATGCTGGCTCAATCATGTGACATTGCAAGTGAGATGCAGTTTGTGATTTATTAATGAAATTACTAATGACATCATCCTCTATTTGATCTTTAAAATCCAAAGCTTCTTCTATTGTTAGAGGTGACCTCATGTTTTCCACAAAATATGATGGTTCGAACTTCCTGCACTGTGGGGGCGCCCATGAGCATTGTATCATCTACGAATTGTTGATGCGTTATTGTGGGTCCTTGGTGTACCGGTTTGATTCCTTTGAGTTGATTCTGCTATTTTTCCTTGGCTAAGGATCTTCCTAGCCCTTCTGCCATAATGAAAAAGAGAAACGGAGACAGGGGATCTCCTTGCGTTATACCTCTGGACGGAATGAAGGGTTGGAGGGGTCCTCCATTTAGTAGAATTGAAAAGAAAGCACCTGAGACCAGTTCCATTATCCAATTTGTCCATTGCTGACTAAATCCAAAAGCCTGGAGGATTTCTCTCATATAGTGCCAGCTGATTTTATCAAAGGCCTTTGAAAGGTCAAGCTGGATAAGCATACCTGGAGTCCTTTTTGTTTTGAGAGAATGCAACACTTCCTGAGTGAGGATTATGCTGTCAGTCATCTTCCTACCTTCAACGTAGCCAGTTTGTTCCTGAGAAATGATTGAGGGGAGGATAGATTTAAGTCTTCTAGCCATCAGTTTGGAAAGGGTTTTGTAAAGGACATTACAAAGGGCTATGTGACGAAACTTGTCGGGGGAGTTAGCCTGGTCTGATTTGGGAATTAAGGTGAGGAATGTGGCATTGATGGCAGGCAAAACTTTCTTGGTTCTGTGAAAGTTCCTTACTAGTTTGAGAAGGCCAGCCTTAATAATGGGCCACCAAGCTTTAAAGAATTCGATTGTAAAGTTGTCTGGTTTGGGAGCCTTGTTCGAGGCCATGTTGAAGATTGTTTCTTCAATCTCCTGCTCAGTGAATTCTCTTAGAAGGAGGGAGTTTTGCTCCTCTGTAACTAAGTTGGGAATGGCAGCGATAATTTCATTGATGTCTTGGGTTCTATCTTGAATGGGATCGCTGAGAAGAGAAGTGAAAAAAGAGTTGAGTTCAGATCCTATATGCTCCATTTTATAAACTTGATCGCCATCAGCTTTTTTGAGGGAGAGGATGCGATTATGTGCTCTATGCTGGATGGTTGAATTATGGAAGAAACTAGTGTTGTGTTCTCCCTGTTTTAACCATTGCACCCTCGACTTCTGCCTCCATAGCAGCTCTTCTTGTTTTAATCGTTCTTCCCATTGCCTTTGCAGATTTGATTCTTGAGCTATTCTTTCATCATTGGGCCCTTCTTTGATCAAAGATTGCTGGAGGTTCGCCATTTTTTCCTCGAGTTCTTTTTTGGCTTGAAATATGTCGCCAAAGGTGTTTTTTTTCCAGCGTTTGAGGTTGATTTTTATTGTTTTGAGCTTCTGCTGGAATATGTACATGATATTGTCGCTCCTTATGGTGGCTTGAGTCCACCAACGTTGTATGTTTTGCATGAATGATGGGTTCTCTGTCCAGAAGGCTTCAAATCTAAATTGTTTGTTGTGGGGCTTATCCGAATTGGTGAAGTGAATCTGCACTGGCCAGTGATCAGATCCTCTGCTAGGCAGAATTCTGGCCTCCATGTCGATATTTTGCAGCAGAATGGATTCCAACATGAGGAACCTATCGAGCCTTGATGCTATCTGCCTGTTTCCTCCTTGCTTATTATTCCAGGTATGCAGACCATTGACTGTGGAGATGCCAATGAGTTTGGATTCAACAATAAGGGTGTTGAATGCTTCCGAGTCCTTATCCAATATTCGTAAGCCTCCCTTTTTTCCTGCTAGATTGGTGATCATGTTGTAGTCTCTGCCTAAAATCCAGTGGTTTGCCCCATGGTGTTGTCTGACTTCGTCCAAGTCTAGCAGCATCTTCAGCTTTTCCTGGATTTGTTGGGGTCCATACACGTTGGTGATGCAGATCGATTGCCCTGAGTCTGGCATGTTGAAAATGATCGATAACGAGTGCTTGGTGGACAGATCATTCTGCAAGAAGAATTTTATTTTGTTCCAGAACATGAGTAACCCTCCTGCTTGCCCGATAACATCTATGCTTATGCAGTGATGACTATTGGAAACAAGTTTTTTGAGTGTCTCTGTGCCTTTGGGAGAGCATTTTGATTCTTGAATAAGTATGATGTCTAGGTGTAGCGAGAATAAGCAGTTTCAAGATCCTTCTTTTGGTGGTGCCGTTGAGCCCCCTGATGTTCCAGGTTGTGATTTTCATTGAGCTACTTTTGGAGCAGATAGGACCAAGGCCCTGATTTTTCCCTCATTGATTAGGTGTCTGCCTGGTTCTTGTATTTGGTGTCTTGTGGATTTGTGCTCTCTTTTTCTTCCTGGTCCTTGTGGCTTGTATTGATCCAAATCCAGGTTGGCTTGAATGCCCGTTTGGCTGCTATTTCCCCATTGCCTTTTGGCTGCATTTTGGTTCATGTATTCCAGCTGCAGGCATGCCATTTCTATCTTCTCCAAGTGTTCTTGGGTAATAGCATCGACTCCCAGTTTGAACCATTGCTCATTGAAATTTTGGAGATCTAGATCGCCTAGGATCTCCTCCAGAGGATTGTTTGAAGTGGTTGAGGATGGCTGCTCTGTTTGCATTTCTGTGCATTGAGGGGTTTGCAGTGAGGTGTGGCTAGTATTAATCTGAATGGGAGAGGATTCTGGTTTGTGTTGCGGTGCCTGGGCGTGGATTGAATCCGAGGTTGTGCTCGGGGTGTTGGTTGTAATCAAATATTGACTTAATAATGATGGATCTTGATCAGTGGGGGCCTGGGAGACTATAGGGTGCTCCAATCAGTCAATATTGCTCAGAACTTCAAATTTTTTTTGCTGGGTCAAGGAAGTATTGGTGGGGGTTATATTGGTGGAGGGTTTCGGAGGCTTTTTTCCTTTCTCCCCTTTGTTCTTTCTTGAGATGGAGGTGAAACCAGGTGTCGACAAGCTTTCACAATGGAATACATTTCTTTGTCATAGGGTGATGAACTTGGTCTGATGTGACCTTTCTGCAACAACTCCTGAATCTGCCTCTTGATTTCATCATTCTCCAGAACAGAGCGCCGATAGATCGTTCCATTGGGTAGCGATGCACCTGGGGTCAGATAAATCGAGTGCTTGACCTGACAGTGCAAAGGAACCCCTATGGGTGAGGTGAAGATGTCCCCATACTCTTCCACAACCTTATCCATTTGTTGTTGTCGTGCAGAGGAGCCCTGTCTAGAAGTCGTGGAATTATCTTAAAGCTATTCTTGAGGTGTTTGGATTTGATTTAAGATGGATCTATTGGATAATGCCTTTTATTTCTTCTCCTAATTACTTTATTCTTCTTAACGGAGTTCCTTCAACTCCCTTTAATGCTACCTGGGGTTTAAGACAAGGGGATCCACTTTCCCCCTTCCTTTTCATTATTGCAGCAGAAGACCTTGGTTGACATATTAAAAGTAAGATCCAAGGAGGTCAACTTAAAGGCCTTAATCTATGGGGGGCATGTTTAAAACTTTCGCACCAACAGTTTGTAGATGAAATTATGCTCTTCTGTCAAGCCACTCTAAAAGAATCTAAGGAAATTCTAGATCCATTCTTAAAGATTTCATGGAAGCCTCTGGAACTCTTATCAATAATGACAAATAAAATGTGTTTATATTTAATACTAATATTATCTCCCAAATATTCCTATTTCCTACCTTGGGATTCAACATCGGATCCTTCCCTATGAAATATTTAGGAATCCCTCTCAATCTAAATTCTCTTCGGGTCTCTGGGTGGAAATATCTCATTAATCGCATATAAGCTCGACTTCAAAATTGGGCATTTCAGGTGCTTAATGCTCTAAGTCGAGTTGTTATGTTAAGAACAGTCTTACAATCCATTCCCATCTATCAAATCTCTGGATTGGAAATGCCTAAAATCTATTGTAATGATATGGCTAAGACGTTTAAAAACATCCTATGGTGAGGATCTCAACAAGCCTGTAAATGGGCTCTCCTTTCATGGGATAAGCTTACGAAAATAAAAAGGACCGGAGGCTTTGGGTTAAGAGATCCATATTTGCTAAATCAAGTTATGGGAGCTAAGCTCTGGTAAATATGGATACAATGGGGTAGATATTTGTGGAAAATAATCTCAGAACAGAAGAATGAAATTTCCTTAACTATTGTAAGGAAATTAAAAGTACAAATGACCCCTAAAGGATCCATTATTTGAAACTTGATAGCACTAAATAGATATCTCATCCGAGAACACAATTTTTGGGAAATTAGAGGAGGCGACATTGCCTAGTTTTGGGAGGAATCATGACAACAACAGGAGAAAATATTCAGTGAAATTGATTTAGGGGAGATTTTCCTATTCACTAATAGGCCGAATACTAAGACAATAGCACAATTTTTGGATGAAGGGACAGAGCTTCAATGGAGAAAATGGAAGCTAAAAGACCAGCGGAAGAATGCTCCAGAAACTTGTCAATGGGAAAACTATGTGAAAGAACTTAAATCTAGAAAACTAGCAATAGCAACACGAGAGTATATACTCATATGGGGGTATTGCATGAAAGGCATGTTCACAATATAAGAAGGCCATTACATAAAATCAAATAACATTCATAATGTAGTTGTACCACTTTGGAAAAAAAATATGGTCAGAAAAACAATGGCCGAAAATTGAATACTTTTTGTGGCTACTTAGTCATAGAAAGATTCTTACCTAGGATCAGCTGCAGAAGAAAGGAATGCATGGCCGACTGACATATACTATGTGTAAGAAGAATGTAGAAACATTGGAACACCTACTAAATAACTTCTTTGTCACTGAGACCTTGTGGAAAAAACTTTCGTCCCTCTTTCAATAAACAGATAGGGACAACAAGAGCCTCAGGCATACAATTGAAGTCTGGAAAAAAGGAGGGTATAAAAGCCTTGTTCTTAACATAGTGTGGGGACTCTTTATGGGATTTCTCATATGGGTTTCCTGGAAAGAATGAAATTGGAGAACATTCAAAGATGAGTATCGACAAATTGAAGAGATATGGAAAGTGGTTCTCGAGAATATCAGAGAAACTGTCCTCACCGAGAAATGGCATGAAGATGGCTAGAAAGCTAATGGGCGTGAGGATAGGATTTTAGCTATGTTTAACTTGAAACCCCAAATGCTCGCCCCAGCCTCATGGAAACAAAAACCTTTGGGAAGACATTCGCACGATCCCAAGATTCCTTTGGGAAGCTTGGAATCTCCACCCGATTACACCATAAGAATCCAAAGCCCATAATGCCTCCACATGAAATCAGGTAGGAATCCAAAGTGCACTACAATTCCACCTAATAAATTTCATGGGAATCAAAAGTCCACCCAAAGGATCTCCACCTTGAAAACCAAGAGAAGTTCCAGAGTAACCAACATCTCCAGTTGTGCAGGAATCAAAAAACCACCCTACCTTATTAACGTGGTTGTTTTTACTTTTTTCAATGTTTCCAGACTAGTTGCGAGTGTGCACTAACAATGCTTCCACACACTCTTAATGCATAGTTGTCATCACTACGATGTGATTATTACGTCATTGACTTCCCTTTTCTACGAATAATGCTTGAATGCATCAATCATTGAATGACTCCCCTTGAGACAGTGTGTGCTCTCATCTCCCAACTGTGTTGACTAGCGTCTACCATTCCACATGACCGAATTTTCCTTTATTTCTCTATTCCCATACAACATCGTCAATTCTTATTACAATGTGGAAATGATGTGGGTGACTGACTTTTCCTTTATTTCTCTATTTCCCATACATCATCATCAATTATGAGTACAACTTGAAAAGGACTTGGGTGGGAATAATTGCAACATTCAATACTTTCCCTACTTCCCCAAGCCATTCTATACTTTCCCTACTTGCCCAAGCCATTCTGAAGGAGCCTCCTCCTAGAGCTATAAATCTTTGTCCTTTCTCACAATCTAGTCATTTCATTTTATCACATTCAATTGCAATTACCTATGAAAATATTTAGATGAGGGAGCAACTAAAAAGTGTTCACACATCCATAAAATCTTTTAATATTTAGGATTAAATAATATTAACAAATATTTAAAAATATTTTAATGCAAAAAAATAACAAAAAGCATTTTAATATCTAAAATGTAGTGCATAAATAAAATACATTAATATACATATTATGCATTTTATTTTAATGTTAAATATATATTATTTCAAAAATAAATTATATATGTACTAAATGAATTTGATGCTCAATTTCTAACTTGCAATACACACAAATGCATGTATATGAATTTGAACACACAAATACATGTATATGAAGTCAACTGTCAAAAGAATGCAAATCCCATAAACTAGAGGTTAACCTAATTCAGAAAATGAGCAACGAGAATAATTGAGGTTGATGTTCTTAGAAAGAGGCCCATCCCTTTCCGTGCAAGATCTACACAATCCCGTAGGAATAGAAAATCCAATATCAATCTAACCGGTGACCCTTGAGTTTATCGATTCCTCCAAAAATATGTTGATGCCACTTGTTAAATATGAAGCCTTCTTAATGAAGAGAAAGTTGAGCTTGTTGTAGTCGTGATTTATACAATCACAATTGAATCGACCATCAAATTTCTTCATAACTGACCACCGATCGCTTTTACAAATCCCCAAAGAGAATTATGGTGCCTTTTTATTTTATATTACCGTAGGAGAATATCAAGATCGAGCAATCAATTTGAGGACTTGCACAAAGCAACAAGGCATATTGTAAGGCCCCAAGACTTCATGGGCATGTTCGCTGGGATGGGCATGCCAGTTGGGCGTTTGGATGAGTTCAAGTGCCATGCAACGCAACGGGCGGCACGTCGCACCATTGGAGAGGCACAAACGCGCACGTAGCGAGGCGAGCCACGAGGGCGAGTTGGAGGAGAAGCGCGTCGAGTTAAACCACCACAGCATTGGCAAGACGTTTATACCACAACGGGCGCCCCTTGGGCGAGCGAGCCGAAGGGTAAGTTGGTGGGTCGGCCAGCGCGTTGGGCGCGACCGACGCCACACTTTGTGGGCGAGAAACCAAACGTGGGGGTCGGCTCGGCTCGGCCGAGCGCCTCACACCCCACGACGCGACGTTTCGTGGGCGGATGAATAAACAGGTGGGTCGGCTCATGGCAAACAAGCGACCACTCTTCACTTGGACGTGTGTATATATATGATGGCATGATGGAGAGTGGAGGCATCAAGCGAAAAGCGAAGATCAATCAATGAACAACATCAAGGGAGTCGCACCACGAGTTGCTAACAACTCGTTGGTGGAAGAAACGGCGAAGGCACGACAGCGAACGGGCATTGGTCGAGTCGGGTTGAGCTCGTGAATTTCGCACCACAGGCCGCACTGCAGTTCTGGTCGGGTCGGGTCAGACGCAGCTGCATGACGGTCGGGTCGAGTCGGGTCAGTTCTGGGCGCCGAGTAACGGCAGGGGCCCAGCACTAAAAACGCGATTTCGGGAGCTTCGGGTATTGGATTGAGGTGCCATAAATTGCAGAAGGTGCGTATTTCTGAAACACATCCAACCATATGGGTGAGGGATGGATTGGACGCATGGTAAGCTCAAAAAACGCTCTGCACTGATTTGGAGCAACGACTCAGTGACCCGAGTGACCAGCACTTGGGCAGTTTTGGGGCAGCACTTCCGAAGGTGAACTTGATGATTGTAAATGGTTGTAAAAGTCTGTTGTAAGCTAGTTTGATGATTGGTAAGCCTTAGAGCTTGACCAAAAGGCAAATAGCCTTGCCATGGAGCAAAAGTGGTTTTTGCTGGATTCGACATTGTAATCATATTTTTATGAAACATAATATCTGGGTGGACTCATTTTAAAAGGGATTTTCCCCTCTCTTGTATGTATTGGCATACTTGTGGATTGATATTGATGTTTATGTTTTATTCTGCACATTGAAATAACATTTTTAATATAACTAACGAATTTTTCTATAGGCATAGTCTGGGTACTTGAGTATTTTTAAAAGGAAAAAGTACGGCAGTGCCACACCTGCCTACAAGACGTGGTTGGAAGACACCCGTGGTGTAGGGGTGTGACAGTTGGTATCAGAGCTACCTGGACGGATGGAAGTCTGATAACACAACTGTTGTTTCACATCAGTTGGTATTGGAGCTGGACAGAGTTGCAGGGGTGCAGATGCTGTTGAAGCTGACTTATATATTTGGGGTTTCTCTTGAGACCTTAGCTGAAGCAAGGCGTTTGCCAGGGCTAAAGCTAGAAAAGGAGACATGCCGAGTTGGGAATAATTCAAAGAGAAGACTTGTGAAGCATTGCAATGGATAAATAAGCTGAACGAAGAAATCCAAAGGATTCGGAACAAACTTGGAGTCTTGGAAAGAAAATTGGTGGAAATTTGGAAGAAGGCTAAGAAGATTCATGAAGAGGTTAATGAGGCTAAGATTGCTCTTATGACCTTGTGCAAGAAGGGGATCTCTGACTCAAACCGAGATGATTTTGAAAGAGTTCGAGACAAGATGGACCAATTTGATGGATGGATGGCATTATGCTATGAGCTACAAACTCACCGAGATGAGCTTGTTAGAATTGAAGAGAAGAACCATAAGAAGAGATTAAAACCTTCTATGGGAAAACCGAAGTAGAATGTTATGGATGTTGTTTTGGTAAAGGAAGAACTTTTGCAACAAATTGAACCTAAACCAAAGACACCACAAACATTCGAGCTTGAAGCTACAAGGGAAGCAGTTTTGGAGGCTCGGAAGAGGCTTATAAACATGACAAAGTTCTTGGAGGAAGGAAGGCAGGAACACTCCAAGACTCTTGTGCAAGTGGAGGAACACTTGGAACACATTGAAGACAAGATAGTGGAGATGCGAACTTCCTTGAAAGACTTTCATGGGTGGACTGTTGAACTTGGAGAACCAAGGGATGTTGCATATGTAGAAGATGTCAAGGGTGAACTTGATAACCAAGTTGGACCAAGACCAAGCACGTTGCAAGCATCAAAGATGGATGATTCTCATGGGGATGATATGAAGATGGAAGAGATGAAGGACGAACTTGTGACACAAGTTGAACCAAGACAAGACACATTGCAAGCATTGGTGGACAAACCACACGGAGATGTTGCAAATGTGACCATGATGAAGGAGGAACTTGATGAGCAGGTGGTACCAGGATCGAACACATCAAAGGCATTGATGAGGATGGAGGACACTCACTTGAGGAGTCTTCATGGAGATATGACTTGTGTTTCATGGAAGCATAAGGAGGATGGACCACATATGGAGATAAGGAAGAAGGTGACTTCTTTGCCAACACCATTGATGACTACTCCTTGGATGTCTACGATGAGACCTTGTACATTGATGGAACAAGGAACATTGAACGATGCAAACCTTGTTGGGGCAATTTGTGACCTTACACTTGATGGTTCAAATTCCCGGGACAAGGGTGGAACGTGATGACCTTTGTGATGGAAAGGGTCATGCTTAGCCACATAGAATGGCAAGTGCCCGGCATGACCCATACACTACCTTGGTGGTAGGGCACCTTGGTGGAGTAGACTTCTTCATGGCTTCAACTAAGAAGGACCTCTTGGCAGACCTTTAGTGGAGGATCAGCTTGAAGGAAGTACTCACATATATGATGGAGATAGGAGTGACTGAGAGCACTTCACTTCGACATGTTGAGACATGATGATGATGAGATTTGAGTTGAGTTCACTTAGATGAACACATGGGTAGCCAAAGTCATGGACATGGACTACATGGAGATCTTTATAGATGGACTGATGGGACGTTGTTCAACATGAGCAACTTGGACATTGGTTGGATGAGCAGCCTATGAGACATTCATATGTTTGCAGAGTGAGAACTTGTGATGGCACTCATGGCCAATACAAGTAGGCTTACCAATGCTTTGGATATGATGAGGCATGGGAGTTCATGATGGATGCCTTGGTGGCACACACTTTGGCATGGGCTTGAGTCTACTTGACTTAGCCACACTTCTTACTTTTGATGATGCTTGGAGGATGAGTCTACTTGCATACGAGTAGCACATGGATTAGCATCATGGAAAGCATGTTGTGGATGAGATGGATACACTTCATGGACCCAAACATGGCACTTGGATGAGATTTAGACTTGATCGAGTTAATGGATGTGACAGCTTGCAGAAGGAACAACTAAGAGTGGCATGAGGAGGAGTATTCTCATTGTTTTGGATGTTATGGTTGGATTAGCTACCCAACTAGTTCAAGCTATGGGGGCATGCAGTACACTGAGTTATGCTGGATACATAGCAGCTTTTTTTGTGTTGAGTTGGTTGGAGTACTTGATGTAGAGATTCACATGGATTCGATGGTGATTGGAGGAGATATCTCATGGAAATGAACCTTGCTGGTTTATGCAACGGTGTTGCAATGATATTCTGCGATGAGACTTTGTGACGAAAGTTGCGATGATACTTTGCGACGATGGTAGCACTATCGGGATGATAGTTGTATTTGAAGTGGAGGAGGATGTAAGGCCCCAAGACTTCATGGGCGCGTTCGGTGGGGCGGGCGCGCCGGTTGGGAATTTGGACGAGTTGTGGCATCGGGCGACGCAACGGGCAGCACGTTGCACCGTTGGAGAGGCACAGGCGCACACGTAGTGAGGCGAGTCACGAGGGCGAGTTGGAGGAGAAGCACGTCGAGTTAAACCAACACAGCGTTGGCAAGACGTTTATACCACAACGGGCGCACCTTGGGCGAGCAAGCCGATGGGCGAGTCAGTGGGTCGGCCGGCGCGTTGGGTGCGACCAACGCCACACGTCGTGGGCGAGCAACCAAACGTGGGGGTCGGCTCGGGTCGGTTGAGCGCCCCACACCCCACGACGCGACGTTTCGTGGGCGGATGAATAAACCAGCGGGTCGGCTCATGGAAAATGAGCGACCACACTTCACGTGGACGTTCATATATATATGATGGCGTGATGGAGAGTGGAGGCATCAAGCGAAAAGCGAATATCAATCAACGAACAACATCAAGGGAGTCACACCACAAGCTGCCAACAACTCGTTGGTGGAAGAAACGGTGAAGGCACGACAACGAACGAGCGTTGGTCGAGTCAGGTCAAGCTTGTGCACGTCGCACCGCAGGCCACACCGCAGTTCTAGTCGGGTCGGGTCGGGCACAGCTGCACGACGGTTGGGTCGAGTCGGGTCGGTTCTGGGCGCCGAGTAACGACAGGGGCCCAGCACTAAAAACGCGATTTCAGGAGCATCGGGTATCGGATTGAGGTGCCGTAAAATGTAGAAGGTGTGTATTTCTGAAAAGCATCGAAACATATGGGTGAGGGATAGATTGAATGCACGGTCAGATCAGAAAACGCTCTGCACTGATTTGGAGCAACGGTTGAGTGACCCGAGTGACCAGCACTTGGGCAGTTTTGGGGTAGCACTTCCGAAGGTGAACTTGATGCTTGTAAATGGTTGTAAAAGTCTGTTGTAAGCTAGTTTTATGATTGGTAAGCCTTAGAGCTTGACCAAAAGGCAAATAGCCTTGCCAAGGAGCAAAAGTGGTTTTTGCTGGATTAGACATTGTAATCATATTTTTATGAAACATAATATCTGGGCGGACTCATTTTAAAAGGGAGTTTCCCCTCCCTTGTATGTATGGGCGTAATTGTGGATTGATATTGATGTTTATGTTTTATTCCACACATTGAAAGAAAATTTGTAATATAACTAACGAATGTTGCTATAGGCATAGTCTGGGTACTTGAGTATTTAGAAAAAGAAAAAGTACAGCAGTGCCGCACCTGCGTACAAGACGTGGTTGTAAGACACCCATGGTGTAGGGGCGTGACACATATCAATAGTGGGTAACACGAGTTTCATTAATAGCGATACAAATCACGTTATAATTGGATTTGACAAGTGTCAACTTTTTTCATTTTATCATGCTTAGGTTGTTGCATGCGTGCATAATAATTTGTTTATTTTTGTTCTCTCTTACCTCTTCAACGAGAATACTAATCACATTCTAGACTCTTGGCTGAGAGTTTAGAAAACTCTCGGCCGAGAGTTTTCTAAACTCTCAGAAAACTCTCGGGGTGCAAACTCTCGTCCGAGAGTTTTTAAACTTTCAGTCGAGAGTTTGCCCGCGCGGTAAATCTAACTCTAGGTAGGTTAAACTAGTTTTAAATTTCTCGGTCGAGAGTTTGAGAAATTTCTCGTCCAAGAGATTATCTCATCCAAGAGTTTCTGGTCAACGAAAAACATAGAAAATTCTGCAGTTTTCAGGAACCTGCAACTTTGGAGGGGCACAACACCTACAAAAAAAAATTATATGTCGAACAAAGTACCATTAGATTCATCTCTGAATTTAGTTTCTGATGATATGAGATTTGTGTAGTTTCATTAAAAAATTCATTTTTTTATTAATTTTTTACTAAACTGTGTCACTGTGGAATTTCATTGTTCGAAAAATTGCACTGAATGAAAATTCAATAACTTTAAAATGAGGACACCGAAAAATTCAAAAAAATCATACTGCACTTCCTCTCCCTGTCTACTTCAAAAGGGTACTCTCATTTTTCTTATTGACAATCACATTAAAAAGAAAATCAAAGGATGATAAAATGTACTGAAACATCACTGTTTTTTTGTCTTCGTCCATTTCAAAAAATAATAAAAAATAGTGATTTAATCCGAAAATTACCGAAAAATAGTCTGTGCACTAGCGCAATATATGCAGATTATGATGCTATTGTTTTTTTCCAAAAAATGAATAACCTTCCATAAAAATAGTAAAGGATGATAAAGTGACTATTTATGTTTGCCTGAAAGTTTCAAGTATATGCAGTCAGTAAACAATAAATTTACCCCTATATATGTCAATATTTTTTTTTTTTTTAAATATGGGTATGGAGGTAAGACAATTCTCTACAATTATTGTTTTTATGTCAAAGCATAGTTTGCAATAAAAATATGAGTTTAGTGGAGTTGAAGTTGAAAATCATAGAAAATTACAATTTTCAATGTCAAAAAAGGGCAAAAAGCGTTTCCCAACTTCACATTTTCACCCTTTCACAAACGTCATTGATTTTGTGTTGTCTATGCAAACATCACTAAAAAAAGAATATTTTCTTTTATCCAATGCAAACACATTTCTGGGCGAATTTGTTTTAATTGAATCCAAATTTTGAGTCCCTTTTATTGTTTCAATGTCATTTCCAATTGATCTATATACTTCTTCGATCCTAGTGTGCCAGAAAAACCTTTATATGGAAAATTAAAAGAAGAATTTTTAAATATGATATCAAAATACAATCAAAGATAATGATTGCACGATAAATGTACAAAATTTTTAAAATTAGATTTCCAATAAGAGTTAAATTGAATGTACCTTCGCACTTCCCTTGATGGGTTAGTATCATGGCTTAGAGAAGCGATGTACCATTGAACAACTTCTTCAGCATTCACAAGTCAGCTTGCAGAGGGGTTCATTTGATATCTTCGAAGTGCTCTTTTTATGCATGCTCCTGCACCGTCATGTTCTCCTTTTCCATGCCCAACCTCAAAGAAATTCCAACAATTTTTAATGTAGGTTTTCTTATGAAGACAACACAACCAAAAGAATGATCATGTAGATTTGAATTGACCTTTGCATCCATCTGACCATATCCAATGTTCATTGAATGCTATTCCACGATTTTCAAGGAATCATAAATTTTTCCAAAATAATGTTGTATAAAATATGTATCATGTGTACGATCCTCACTGATATAAAAGTGATATTCTTTAATGATATGTCGATTTTCACTCGTGATTTCTATATGATCGAAATTTTGTTCAACATGTCTATATAGAATATGGACGAGCATGGAGACTTGATCAGAATGATATTATTCACTCTGAATTTCTTTTTGTGGAACAAATGTGTAGCTTTCTGCAAAATCAATCACTGAAAAAATGGTCCCTGGTGGAAAAAATTCACGAGATTTTTTAAATTTCAAGTCTTGCCATCGAGCTCTATGGGAATGCTTGGTGTATTTGTAAATTTATGCCTCAAACTTTCTCAAAACGTCTATCACAAAAATTTCGTCTTCTAGTAATTCAATTCTTTTAACACTATTTGCACCTTGAATCGATGTATCAATATATTCATATCTCTTCCATTTCACTTTCGCATTGGAAAATGATTGATCATTTATATTAGTATGATATTTGTTTTGAAATTTAGTCAAATTTCCACAATCATCGCATTTTTTACCACCAACACATTTCTTTTTGTAAAATAGTTCATCGCTTTCTCTGTCACATAGAATTTGAGATATGAAATCACGGATATTGGAAGGAGGAGGTGAATCCTTCCATAATGTTCTACCAAAATCAAGTAATGTGTCATAATATAACTCAAATTCCACATGATAATGGCAACAATAAGTGTCGCGTACGATGATAGGCTTTACATACCATGGTTTTTGTTGAACAAAAGCACTAGTTGAAACATGAATTTGACAATTCTCTTATTTGAACTTGTTGAATAACTCTATCTTAGTGGTTTTGTAAGAAATATTTTTCATGTTCTTCGTATTGATTTCATGCTATTCTTCTTCGCATCAGATGCCTTGCAGTTGGAGAAGCACACAAATTGTTCTTCCAATATTCATATATTATTTTTTTTAACATTTTCTCCAAGTATATCTTTGTATGGTTGCCTACAAATAGCTCTCCAACAAGCGAGTTCATCATTTACATCTACTTGCAACTGAAATTTCCGATGTTTGTGCAAATTTTTTCGTGAGGTTCCTAATGCTCATGCCATAGATGTTACCAAGAGATTCTCTTTAGCACTTGATGAAACCATTGCCATATGTATTCCTTTATGTACAATTGAAACATTTTTATCTCTAGATTTCTTAATTGAATTTATAGTACTACTTATATTTTGTATCAAATTTTCGTTCATTTTTTTATCTTTGGCTGATTTTCGAATACCCAGTAGTGTCGTAGCTTCTTTTAATTTCCTTAAAGATAGGAGACCATTCAACAGTTGAGCTTCAACTGTCACCCGCTCATTTAAGAAATACTTTAAAAAAATGCAGTTAACACAATATCATATAACATGTTTAGGTTTTTAATCTCCATATGTGTGAGTGTCAACATTTTCTAACATATCATCATCGACACTGATTTCATCTGTACATATTTGAAAAAATAGTACATAATAAGTTTACATATGAACAATAAATAACTAAATTAATAAATATATGTGTAATTTCAATAATACCTGCATGTGTTCAATATATATATATATATATATATATATATATATATATATATATATATATATATACCTTGTGATTCAATTTCTTCATTTTAATTTCTTTCAATATTTTCACCATCTTCAATCATTGGTTCAATACCTCTTTCACTTTCTCTTTCAAAATTTTGTATCTCATCATCAATGTTTTGAGGAATATCTCTGTCTCTTTACATTAAACAAAATATTTAAATTCAAATTAGTTCATGAGATGAAAATTAAGCTTCACATTTTACACTAGGAAAATTTTAAATATATCAATAGATCATAATATTTACATTTACATACCTGCTTCAATTTCTGCTTGAGGTTGATTTTCCCCTTCAATATTTTAAAGGGCTTCTATCTTTCTTTTCCGAGCTTGTCTTGTATCTTCTCTACGTTCCTCAAAGAAGATCCCAAAAAATGTATCACATACCTCCAAGAAATGTCCTTTGAATGTATGTCCAAGAAAATTCTTTAAACCCAAAACAATTTTTTCAAAAATAAATCTGTCTCAAAGAAATGTCCTTAAACCCAAAATAATTCTTTGAAAAATTGGTCTGCCTCCAAGAAATGCCCTTAAACTCAAACCTCCAAGAAAAGTCTTTAAACCCAAACCAAGACCTTTATAGAATCAGATCAAATGTGCAAAATGTGTGAAAATTATGAATGATTTCGTGGCAATTTATATTGTTGTGAAATGTGTTTTAGGAGGGGCACCATGAAATTTTTCGGCCTACGAAAAATCAGATTACAGTTCAGCCGAACTTTGATTAATAGTTTGGACAAACTATTAAGTCGTTAGACTTAATGGGCCGTTGGCGCAAAAAATAGTTTGGTAAAACTTTTAATCAAATTTCAACCAAACTAATGCGTCACTAGTAACGCAGCTTGACGTTTCTGCAACTTTGGACCGATTAAACTCCATGAAACATTCTGAATTAATTTTCAAAACCAAGACAAGAATTTTTAGAATTGAATCTACTTTTAGGAAATATAAATTTTATGGAATTTCATAAACATTTACTAATTTTAATTAATTTTCTAATAAAATGGGTGCAAACAATTTTTGAGGGTCATTGTGATTTAGTGAAATCAAAATTCTATATCTCCCAAAATACGCTGTAACAAAAATTGAAAAAATTATGGGGAATTACATTGGTTCATCGTCTCTAATGGGTAGCTTTTAGATTTTTATTTTATAACTTATATGTTAAGAAATTTATTGCGTCGCGAAACATATCTAAAATATGTAGTTTTTTCATATTGGACCAGTTCAAAAAATTCTAGTAATTATGATATGCATCCATTAGCTTTGTAAATATGACGAAAACGAAGTAAACTCTATCTAGATTGTTGTATCACATTTTTTTTTCTCAAAAACACAAATTTTAAATGAATACAACATTGCATATTAACATGACTTCTTATGAATCCTTTGATTGTTAAGAAACACACACTCAAAGAAACGCTAAGTTGACATATCAAATCTGCATAAAAAAATTTCAAAAAATAAGTAATAGAAAGCTAACAAAATTTTTGACAACTTTTATTTTTTATCGTAAAATGAAATTCTAAATAGAAAAATTGTTATAGTTTGCAAAAAGTTGAAGAACCAAAAATAATGAAATTCTTTTCTCAAAAAAGGGAAAAAAGTGTAAGCCAACTTCTCTTTCATAGCTTAATGATCACAAAAGTGAATACATTTAAACTCAATAGTATATTTCACGCTCAGTTTGAATGAACCCAAAAGGAGATAAAATGATTGTTGATATGGTGTCTCCTTTATGGGTTAAATATATTGTAGAAGAGGTCGTAGTATGTGATGGGCACCAAAATTGCATATTTTATTAGGCACATTTTATTATTTCTAGACACCTAAAATATGCACTTGACCCCATTTATTTCACATTATATATTTAATTCGTGGTATTAATGTGTCCTTAGGAATTTGACTTATCATTCTTTATTATGTATTATTTATTTGTGTAGAATATTGTGAGAATATTGTGTAGATTTTTAAGATTTAGAAGATGAGAAAATCTAGGGATATTATCCCTACTACAAGATGGACTAGGATTGGATAATAAATGAAAAAGGTATTATGAAATCATTGAACATCTTCTTCATACCCACTGATTGAGAAAATCTAGGAATTAGATCCATGTCATTTAATAAAGATTCCTACTACTGCGAACCAGATCCACTTTTGTAGGGATTTTGGAGGGAAAGTTTCCTCATTTTAAGTGATATGCTTCCCCGCCATTTTTTATAAGTACTAATTTAAATTATCCTTTAGGGGTTATAATTTTTTTATCATTTTTATGAAGAAAACTTGATATTAAACAATTTTAGCTCCACCTCTAACAATGATGTTCTTCATTTATTCTCAATCATGAAAGATAGATTCATTTTCATCTTCTAAAGATTTTTTTTCTTCGTGAGACTATGATTCTCCTTGGGATTGGCCATTAAAAGATCCTCATATCCTTGTTTCATACTATTTATTTTGTTTATTTTCGTTTTCAACATGTCTTGCATCGGTTCATACTTTGCATTGCTAACTCTACTATTAAAGCTCCATTTGATGCACACTATATTAATCAATTATTGAAGGAATATTTTTTTTATTTAATTTATATATAACATGTGGGATTTATTCTTATCATAGCTTTGAAATTTCCTTTTAATCATTGGAATGCGTAGATTATTTCACTAGATCACAGTTTTCGAATTCATGGTTTCCTTAGTAGTAATTTTTTTGTGGAATTTTGGCACATTTTAACGAATATGTTTTTAATTTTTTCCACTTTTATTAAGTCCTAGAATCATTCAATTTAATAAAAAAATTACACTGCAGCATTTTCACTTGATGAGGTTAGGAATTTTGTAGGTTAACTAGCTCACCGATTCTTCAAATTTTGGTTTTTATAGTAGAAAGTTTCTGCTAATTTTTAGCACATGTTAGCAAGGGTCCTTTTGAATGATTTCACTTTCCTTAGATTCCTAGAGCATCCTACACAATAAAAAAAACTATCCCACCTAATTTTTATTTGATTTTATTAGTCATTCGGTGTGTTAAATTGGAGGACAATCTAGCTAACATACTAGGTACTGTATCCTTTTCAGGTATAAAAATCACAGTCCTTTTGTGGCACACGAGTACTACTATTGACATGTAAGGTTAGAATTGTTATTTATGCTCCTTATCTTACCAATAGAATGATCAATAATTATATAGGAACACAAACAAATACAAATATAAACATAATTCTAGAGATGTAGCATAAATAAAACTTCATTTAATTAATATCAAGAACTGAAATATGCTTACATACAGAATGTAAATAAATTAGCTTGGGAAATTGTCGCTTATATCTAAGAATCGATGTGGTGGATACATGCATTTGAACTATGTTACAATGAAGCTCGAAGGACTGTTTATGATGGAAAAAACATCCAAAAACCTAACCCTAGGAGATGAAGTGCCAAAATTGTGGGCCCTATTGGGGTAAATTGGTACATCAACTTCACATGGTCGTAAATTTGACATATGATATTTTTTTAGCATGCATAATACCTCCTTACAAATATATATCAAATGACTACAAATTGCAACCAAAAATGTAATTCCTTCCATTTTCCAAAAAAAAAACGTCGTTTAGGGCCTCAAAATGGCTCCAAAAGTTCACTACCAGAAAAAATACCTAGAATTAGTGAAACTAAAATAAATAATGGCACAATGATGGGGGTCCAAGTGGAATAGGTAGGTGCCCACCAATTTCCACCTAGATCAATCCTCCACCTTAGGAGGAAGTGGTCCCCATTGCATTGATTACCTCCATGAGATGGGGAAACTTCTTCTAAACTTGGTACCTCGTGAGCTAATTTCCCTTGTGAAGGAGTTGTATATCTTTAACAACATGATATAATTAGATATTCTATTGGTGAGTTTTATTGATATTTTTTTCCATGATCGTATTAGTCGTGGCATGCTCGATGTAGCTCAGGATGAGCTATGTTGGTATCAACTGCTCAACAAAGTATGATATCTCTAGTAATGGGAAAAAGTATGGTCATAACTAGTGTACATTGAATACTAGGTGAAGGGAGGGAATTTTGTATTTTTAAGCTTCAAAAAATTATCACTGAAAACCTTAATGATGGTGTAAGGACCATATTAGAGCAAGTGAAGCTTCCAGTAGAACCTAAGAAGGGGCTCCTTAGGAAAATGTAACCAAACTTTCTCTCCCACCTAGAACTTGTGTGGCACCGAATGTTGATCATGATGTTGTTTGTACATAGCATTTTCTTTGTCAAATATGTCTTGGACCTATTGAAGGATGTGCTAAAAGTGCTCAATGATTATTATGTCCCTGTCAGCTTTAGACTCGACATGAGATTAATCTTCCTGAGTAGTTGCATATGGTATGCCTGTATGATGGGACATAGTGGCTGCAATCTCAACCCATCCTGAAAGGATTGTTTCAAGTTGAGATATGGATATAGATATATATATTGTAGTTGTGTTGGTAATAGGGGAGGATTTAATCCCATGTTTTTGGATGCTTCAAGTTGTACATGTGTAGATAATGTAATTTATCATCCTTTTGGCGACCTTTATTTGGTCATATGTATGGGGGAGGAAGGTTGTGAATTTTCTCTACCAATAAAGTTCGTAAAACATAATTGACTTACCTGTGCATACCAATTTTGGTAAGACTATTTTCCACCCAACCATGAGCTTTCTCTCCACAGCTCCCCTCGAGTAGAGACAAATCCCTCAAAGTGTAGACAACCTCTTTTCTACCAAGAAATGTCTTATTTAATCTTGCTTTCCCTTAACCATGTTTCCATAACTGTGTCCAGTTAAACACGATGTTGTTTTCCTTTCTTCCTAGGCTTTCCTTCTTCTTTTTCCACAAAAATACTTTAAAACTAGTTGTTTCCTATTTGTAGTTTTATTTCACCTATTCTTAGTAACTTTCCACTTTTCTGAGGTATCTTTTAGATTTTTATCTCCAATATAATATTTTTAATTTATTTTATTTTCTCCAAGGATTTTTGGAGAATCTGGGAAAGTCTTCGAAATATTATCTATAACACCCCAAGTTTATATGCTTTTTAATTTGACAATTAAATAAGTCCAAAGGGGAAGTGGACCCCAATGGAGAACTAATGTGTGGATTTATTTTATTTCTTAGTAAAAATAAATGGAACAGTTATGTGTGCAATGAATAGAGTGAGAATGGAGATCTGAAACCTAGATCCATGAGGATATGGATAAGGTGAGACTTTCCCACACCTTCTATAAATCCTTGGAAGGAATATTACCAAAATTAGATTTGGAGATAAACATATAATTTCCCCAATGAAGAGAAAAGTAGTTGGGAAGAGGAAGAAAAAGCCGCAAAATCGGAAAATACAACTTTAAAGTACCTCTATGAGGGAAAGCCTAGGCAAAGCAGGAAGAAAGCATCCTCAAATTTCTAGACGCAGAAATTAGAAACAGGCTTGGGAAAGCATAGCTTAAATAAGTTGCTCCGGGATAGACAAAGGGTTTTCTATCATTGGTAGCTAAGGTCTCGGCTCGAGGTTGAGTTACGGAGATAAAACTCTAAGGTTGGGTGGAACTAGTCATCTAAATTCGTATGCACACCTAACTAGTATATTTCGTATTTATATGAAAGTAGTATATGTGTAACTTAATAACTAATTTGAGATTGATTAAGAAAAAGAAAAGTGATTGTGTTTAAATGAAATTGCTGGATGTGCAACAAATTAGTTATTTATGAATATATTGAGTTATCAAATACCCATACATTTAACATATTATATATGGCAGAAATAATGTAATCTATATAGTTTCATGGGATTGTTTTGATGAGATCCATCTGTCAGAATATCTAAACCATGATATATTTAAATATGAAGATCGACACCTCACTGAGAAATTATTCTTTTGGTTAGTAAGTGGAAATTTGACTGTACTAATTTCCTTATCTACATATCTTAGGTGAAACCTGAATTCAGTTTCAGAAAATAAGTACCTGAATTTGGAAGTTATAAGTAGATTTTCATGCTTTATTTTACTACTGTATTGCTTTCAGCAGAGAATCTCAACATTTAATAAGTTAAGTTTAGTTACAATTTAATGTGGTATGAAAATAATACAGAAAGAGTTGAAATAGCAGGAAATTTCAAAGTAGCATGGTACTGGAACATTGATAAATATACTATGCGTGCAGACTGGAAACTAGATTCTATACCTTTAAAATTACTAACAGTGGTGAGCTAACAATATACATGTACTAATAAACTTGATTCTTTAACTGATGTAAAAAGAGAAACTTCCTAGAGTAGATGTATATAAACTGCACAATTATATATATTTACTACAAAATGTAAAATATTATACAACGATTTAAATTCCTATAGAATCTCAAGGAGCTTCTATATATCGTTTACCAATTATAAAAGGCATAAGTAAGAAAATGTAGGAAATTAGTCATTTCTTTAGTGTCAGAAATAGTTACAAAAAAGGAATTTACAGAAGTATTGTATATGTATATATATATTATATATATTAGATTGATACAGTAGTACAAGGTTTTCTATCATTTTCATTTTATATCCGCTACAAAAATTCACTCATCATTATGCAATTGAAAGTAGCCAGGGCATATATATACATTTATAACCTGGAAATTTTACAGACAAAAAGAAAAAAAAATATTGGAATTATTAAACAATCCATTTCATTGTATTCCAGAATACTGGTGTGGAATTTAAATAAAATTACATATCCTAAAAAAATTTAAGATAGGCTAAACATTCAAGTACAATGGGTTGGAAACCGAGTTCGAATAGAAGTTAAATTATCTAAATAGAAAACTTAAAATAAGATTTTTGTATTTTGTAAAAAATCGACTTCTTCCGGATAATGAAGAACCAACCTATAGGAACAACAAGAATTGATTAATTTCCGAGTTATAATTCAAACGATGAGGATGGAAATTTAATTGGATGGCACCAACAGAGTTTCTCACCTGCACACACATACAAAATAAGTTAGCCAACTCATAAATCTGATTCGAGCATAGGTAAATTTAAAATCATGAAAATTCATGGAGTAACATTATAAAATGAGAAGTCGAGATGGGAAATCATATAGTAAGTACCTGTAGAGGTTAAGGTTAACAAAATGAAGTGTCTAAGCTTGAATCTATTCGAGCGTTAAAGATGTTCGTCCATATGTGGCATACGTCTCATCTTGAAGTCCACATATGGGAAATCGGAACTCAATTAACACAGAATCTCTATTACAGTGTGAAGGTAAACCCAAAGAGAGATTGGGAGATCACAATGCTATGAAATCCAAAATGTAGTGACTAAGTGGACGTGTTGTTTTATCTTACTATTACGATATGAGAAAATCCTTGCGAGAGCCTCGATGTTCATGAGTAACCTAGAATGGAGTATGTCGTAACAGTAGAAGGCAAAGTCGAAGTAAAGAAAATGTGAAATCATTCATGGACGCTAAGGGGACTGCAACCTGTTGCAAATGATACATAAAAACTCCAGTATGGATTAATGTCTCGATTGGCTAAGAAATTTTAAATTAAGAGAGAAAATTTTGCAGTGTATAGCCATGTAACAAGAGTTAGAAAATGTTCAAAAAATGGAAACAAAATAAAAATATTAATCTTACTAGTGTCAAAAGACGTGTTGTGGGATGTGGGGTAAACCATAGAAACTGTGTGAAACCATCGCCATAGTGCGATAGTGTTTTTAGGGAATGAACTAGAGCTCTTGGTAGCTGGGAAGGAAAAGAATGATACTCGATACTAAAAGTCTCCATTTAATAAACCAAAACCACAATAAAACCCTAATATATCTTGACCCTATAGGTTTCAATATATTAGGATTTTCACATGGATCTCTATGTATGAATATCGAACCAAGCAACCATCACGTGAAACGTACCATGACAAGTTTCATATTTAACAGGACAAATTAATATACTGGACAGTGAAATTTAATATAATTGTTCCCTAAAAAGTCTCTGGGCTTGAGGCAAGGTCTGTGGGCTGACCGTATTAAAATACATTCCACTCTTATGTACAGAGTTATGGTCGCACTTCTCGGGTGTACTGGTAAAGATAGTAAGGTAACATTAATCACAAGTTAATGTCCATTCTCTTTAAACTGAGATAACTGGTTGTGTCAAATAATGGTTACCATATGTAAGGGTTCGTATCAACCAAACTGGGTCATAGAAGAAACCTAACTTAAACCTTTATAATAAAAAGTTAATTTTAACCAGGAGATATAAATGTGGAAATCTCATGACAGCGTAGTGTGGAAATCTCATGACAGCGTAGTATGGAAAAACAAATACATTGGAGCTATTAAGAAACGAAATTATAGGGGCCAAAATTCAGTGGGAGATCCAACCAACCATAATGAAGTTACATATACCATAAGGTTAGGAAAATTGAAGAATTTCATTTCCGAATGGAATAATTATGGTGACCTGTAAAAACTTAGAATTTACATGTCAAATAAAGTAGACGTAAATATCTCTTTTTTTTTGTAAGTTCGGTGTGTCCATGCCATTTCTATTTATATTTTAAGACAGGTTACAAAATATAAAGTCATTCTTGGCCTCAACCTGCCCAGGTGGGAAACCAGGTTTATTGGCCTTCTAAAAACATGGTTTGCATCCCAAAATTGGAATTGTCTCTTTCGTCTATGACTAGCTTGTGCTACCTGAGTTTGTACTTTAATATTTACAAACATAACAATAATGAGTTCAAAATTAACAAACGACCATGAGAACAGACATCCTTTAAACCTCTGATGATGAGACAGGGGCAGGGTCTTTGATATGAGACCCTGGCATTTCTGCTTGGTTCAATTGCTGAAGGATCTGTTGAAGAGTTTTCTCCATACGCCCCACTTTTTCATCTAATCTGCTGACCCTCTCTGCTGTTTGATATTGAGTGATCTTTAGGTGCTGCTGGCTGTCCTGAACCTCCAAGAGAAGACTCTGGGTGCGTTGGTCCGGTTGCAATTCTTCTTTCTTAACTTGGACTGGGTTGTTATTCTGGATTGCTTTTGCTAGTAGGCATTTGACAATCCAATAGGTATGGACTGTCTGGTGAAACAAAGTGAGTCTGCCTCTTGTATGCCCTGGATCTGTTATAAAATCCAGTATTTCTGCTTCAGTCTCAGTTTCCTCAGGTTCCTGATGAATTTCAGCTTCCCAACCTCGAATTTCATTCCTAGATGCCGAGGGATTACTCATAACATATTTGACAGCCAATTCTTCCAGGTGGTCGAGATACGTTCTGCGCCCCCTTTTCTTTGGTACTGGCTCTGGCATGGCAGGTTGTTTCCCCTTATTCGCTGCCTTATAGTGGCGTTTTCCCATTGCTGGCGAAGAGGTCTTGACTAAAACTGGCATGCAGGAAGAAATAGAGTGAGTAAAAGTTTTAAAACAGAGCATGCACCCCAAGGTGCCTTCCACCCTTCGTCGGGACGGAAGCTCGACCTGCTTCTTGCATTTTATATCAGTGATATGCCTGTGGGGTTTAACATGCAGGGGACAGGAAAGGAGCCTGTCAATACTGAAGGGGTCGCCATTACTGGATTCGCAGACAAGGGTATATCTAGTAAACTTAACACAGGTTATCCTATGAAGATTTTGACCGCCTATTCTGACCTGGCTACCACCATATTTACATGGGTAACTGGGGATTTTTCTCCCTTGCCTTCGCACAGGGTTTGTTTTCGGGACATGGGAATTGCCATGGTCGCAGAGGGAAGGGGTGACCAAATCCCTTTCTGCTTTCCAACGCTTAGCAAACGACAACAGGAACATAAGCAAACTGAGAATTAAACTACCCCTATCAATACAGGGAGCCTCAACCTCAAGAAGAACCTGAACTTGAAAATAACAAGGATCTCGAAAACATGGAGGGACCTGACTTAGTTCAGGTTCGAGATAAATGCCGAACGCCAAAAACAACAGATTTTCTAACCTATCTACTTCTCTGCTAACCATATTTGCCACATTTACAATCAGGAGCTTTAAGGTAATTATCAGTACATACCAGAACCAGTTCTCGTGAATTTGGAGTTGCAGGATTGTCTTTAGCCTTCGACGCCTCCAAACTTTCGCATGCCTGGGATAGTGCATGCATGAATGAAGAGTCGGGTTATATAAACTTACCAAATGTCCTCTTACCTTTCCGGTTGTCTGACAGCCACCCTGGCCATCATTCACCATCAAACCATCGCCGGCGGTCGCACCATCCACCTCTCTGTTCTGACAGGGCATTAAAATGATCTTATGTGGTGTTTACGGAGGCTGTTGCCACGTTGCAACCTTCCGTTATCATTATTGCTGGTGTTCACCCCGATCGGGGGGTAGTAGACGTAAATATCTCAAGTTAAAAGAAAAATAATTATAATTGTTCATTTGAAATGAAGACATATGAACATATAATGGTAATAATATTATAACCAATATTCTATAGTTGTTTGAGTACTCAACATTATAGTAGTTTGAATACATGCATAGGTGCGTAAAATTGTAACAAATTCCTTTAATGTGAATAACATAATTTAATATCTTCCATGGGGACAAGACTGTCACACTAAGGAGAAGTTGAATTAAAGAATACTTGTTGAATTAAACGGAAATAAATTAATGCAACAAGTGGAAGAATTATATATATATTAAATAATTAAGTTTCCATTGTAATATATTCTTTTCTAATAGATGCATTGAGTTATGACAAAGTTGATAGTACCACCAGGTTAATAAAATGAAGAACTAGAAAATTGTAATACTTCCCGAATATATATGTTGAAATGGATAAATGAATTAAGATACTAATGTGCTAGGGTGGTAAGTCACGATAAAAATATATCGTTGACTGATATCTTCTAATTGTGGCAAGAAGATAAGTGTAGTATGGAAACAAAAGTTGTCACACTCTGATGAATAACTATAAAAATGAATGATGAATAATATGTAGATTTTTTTTTTTGTGGATGAGAGACATTATAGTATTCATCCTCATGGATTTGAAATCATGGTCTCCATTTATACTCTAGTCTTTGCACAATAATTCAAATTCCACATTTATTAAATTTAAAAATAAAATATGTCCACAATAATTGTTTTCCTTTAGGTCCACTCAACCTTTAGGATTGTTCAACTATCTAATAAAAGCAGTAAAAAATAGGGATATTACACATACATAGATCAAGGTGTATGACATATGAATATCTATAGCTTACCAACAATGAGATAAACCATATATAACATGAACCATGTAACTGTAGACACCAACACATATATGTATTCACATAGCACTTGACCCTTCAAGCATAAATCATAGCATATATAACCCATGTTCAAAACTTATAACCCCTTTCTCATAACACATATGTATACCATTTTTATGTCATTTTTATAACCTACATATCATTTTTATGATATTTGTATCATAACCAATGCCAAAAAAATTATACAATGCATAATTTTCCTTTCATTTCCATAACTTTTGTGTGCTATAAAACAAATATTAAGTCATTTTTAGTATCAATGTATGGGAAGAACACACAAGTTCTTTTTTAAAGAGTAAATATGTCTCTAATTAAATATATTCATGCTTACATGGTTTGAAAATATACATATACAAAACTAATGATCCTATTGTCATTAGACAACATCAAATATTTCTTTCATATGACATATACTCTCAAATTTACTAATAAAACTTTAAAATTCTTATGGTGTCCTGCCCCCTTTGGTCATGGGATAAAATAAAAGATAATAAATATTGAGGGTTACCTTAACCATGACTGAAAAATGATGGAGGAACGATTTTTCAGTCTAATACAAATTTTGTTCAAAAGAATATGGTATCAACAAAACCCATGACCTATTTTTTTTCTCATATTTTCTCATATTTTGGTCTAATTAAATGTACAAAAAAATTGTGCAATAGTCATAAAAATGGTATAAAAAGACATAAAATAACATATTTATAAAGAAAAACTGAAGATAGAAACCAAGAAGAGAAATAAAAGAACTAGATTTTTACTCGAGTGGTCATAACATAGAACCAACTATGGACAAGGAGTAGGTTATAAAAGAAAGTGGAAAACAACTTAAACATTTATGGTGATGGTTTTCCACCTAGATCGATGGAAAATGAAAAAATCATAGCGTACAACATCGAGGTATATTTGTTAAAATCCTAAATATTTGTACTTGACTTGACGAGTGCTAGAGAACCAATAGATTTCCAACATGAAAATAATATAATAAAAGTAGAATACCCTTCATCCATAGGAGTGAGATGTACATAATGACTGAATATGCAAGCTACATCTGAAAAATGACCTGGCACAGGAGTATGAAGCAAGGGGCATTAACATCAATTTTATTAGAACGTGTCTCTAAGAGATCCATCCCTTTGATCACAGCAAACAATGTGTTTCATTGCATAGGGAAATAATACAAAATATATAGGTAAACCATTATATATGGTGCATGGGCTAAATATTCAACAATATTATAATGTTGGGTAGCCTGTGCATTAGGATTGTGTTTCGAATTGCAGAGGATTCCATTTGTTGGGTAAAAAACTAGATCCAAATGGCTATATAGTGTAATAAGTCCATTGGGAACATTAGGAACTTCCATGTCCTTAAGGTAAGAACCCAAATTCATAGTGTGATAGGATTTTATTCTCGTGAACATATTATTTTTCTTATTGGAAATAATAACAAGTGCATGGCCGCTCTAAAAAATATGTCTCCTTCTATTGTCCTAGAGGTGTTTCCAACTCTTTTGTGTTGGGGAATGTTCCTAAGAGGAGTTGTTGCTTTTTAGATCTTTCCCTAGAATCATCAAATTGTGTGTGGGATACTCTATGAATTTCTAATATATAACGAAATCACATACACATAAATTATATCCTATAACTCATAGAATGATCACATGATCCTTCATAGGTAGGTGATGATCATGGAATTTGAAGAGAACGTTGAATATATCACTTCTATTGGAATATCTTAATCATTGTTTCTTTGGTTCAAGCACCTTCACACAACTACCAATAAATGAACAATGTGTTTTCCTCTATGAATGGTAGATTATCATTCAAAAACCATAAGAAAATCAATATATATATGATAAATACAGGAAAGATATGAACACAAAATCATAAATTCCCTTTCTAATCAATGGAATAAACACATAATACCTTAGCTTATAGATTCTCTCTTCCTCAATCCTTTCTATGTATTCTCCCTTGAATTACCTCAAAGGTTAGGCCCTCCTCACAAACAAAGGAAGCTTGGGTAGAAAATCACTAACATGAATAAGTCCTTTCCTAGTATAACTTTGTCTTTAACTATTATCCTCTTTATATAGTCATATTATATAAGCTCATTTTATGCTCTGAGAGAATGAATCTTCAAAAAATTATATAATAACAAAACCCATATCCAACTCATACTCAAGGAAGTGAATTTCATCTATGACACTGTTATGTTTTTCTTTTTCAACACATGACTAGTTTAAGGTTATTGAACTATTATTTGAACTTAATCACTATGGAAGCCAAGTTTTGAATTATTTCATTATGAAATTAAATTCTATTTAATGAATAAATGAGTTTGTTTGGGAATAATCGTGTAATATCACATGATTAATAAAGAATTATTGTTGTTTTATAAAATTTGGTAACTCATCAGGTCCACTATGTGGACCTGACCTAGTTATCTCCTAAAAATCCTAGGATAAAATTATCAATTTAAGAATATCATATTAGGAGATAAATATTATGCTAAATACTTAGGTGGATAGAATTGCCAAGTTGGGTAAAAACAAAATGAAAGGAAAAATAGGAGAGAAAGGTGTTCTTTAAATAAAAAGAAACTTGTTTTCTTATTTTTAAATGTAAATCCTAGGTAATTAAGAGGTGTAGACCCTAAAATCATGACACTAGTAAGGAAAAATTAGTTGGTGTAAGCTTAAGGGGAATTTTCGGTTGAAGACTATTCCCAAGTGGTTGGTTAAAGTTAGAGGATTGTGATTTTATAGGTTAAGTGTTGAGCTATTTATTTTCAACTGTTATTTATTGTTCTAAATTTTGTTGAAGTTTAGGAGTTATAAAAAATTAAATATAATGAGAAGATATAGGAAATTATGATGACCAATAGCTATTTATACATAATATAATGATTAATTACATATTTAATAATTTTCCCAAGCTAATTAAATTGATTAAATCGTAGTGTATGCTTGAGATTATATGTATAAATTGTAGAGATAAATTATGTTATATACAAAGGATACTAATCTATTTATGAAAGAAGAGAATTTGAATAACTAGAACCATGAAATATTTAAATTTAAGTAAATATCTAAACCGGCCTAGATCCATCTTAACTCGGGATCTATCAAGCACTGAGAGGGATAAAATCTCTCAAGGTGCAAACCTATTTTTTGAGTGAAAATTTTGAGGAAAGGTTTGCACCTTCAGAGATTTGATCCCTATCAGTGCTTGATAGATCCAGAATTAAGATGGATCTAGGCTGGTTTCAGTCATGTGCTGCTAAGGAAACTCTATCGAAGATATGATTAATTTGATCAATAATATGTAAATATATAAAATATTAAAATAATAATTTTAAATATGCTAAATATTTCTGAGATTTACTTGGTCATTTTAATTTTAAATTTTCTTGGTTACCTCAGTTCATTGAGATGATAAATATTGTTAATAACTATAATGATGAAAAATGATGAAATATTTTTTTTGAATGCAAAGTGGCAATAATAGTGTTGAAAGATATAAAATGTGAATAATAAGAATGTAATCATGTAACAAACAGTCTTCATTGTGGTCAATCTCAAACCATTTTCTTCTACTATTATTGTTGCCACCCTTGTTAGTTTTGTTATCATTTCATATCGATTATATGGAAAAGAAAATTTAAATCGTAAACCATTTAAATCTTTAGCTTGAGTTGTTGTAGTAAACATGATACCTTGTCTCTCTTTCTCTCCAATATTAATAGGTTAAATTACTATAACACAAAAATCAATGTACATTGTCAATAACGTTTTGTGCTTACACTAAAATCAATGCATTTAGTCAAAGAAATTAAATAGGATTAGAAATCGCCATCTACACTGAAATCAATGCATTTAGTGAGAACAATCAAATAGGACTAGAAATAATCTACATTTAAATCAATGCATCTATTGCAAGCAATAAAATATAATTATAAATCAAAGTATAAATTGAAATCAACAAATCTAGTGCAAAAATCAAATAATATTAGAAATCACCACCTACACTGAAATAAATGCATCTAGTGCAAGTAATCAAATATTATTAGAAATAAATGTCTACACTAAAATCGATGCATCTAGTGCGAATTATCAAGTAGGAACATAAATCACTATCTCCACTTAAATCAATCCATGTAGTGAAAGAAATATTCTTCCCTCTCTCCACCCTCCATTCATATCTATATCCCCCTTCGTCTCTTGTTCTTTTCTATCTCTATCTCACCACCTAAACACACATGCTCTCGCACTCCATATATATCATTCTCTTTGTCAAAACTCCCTCTCCCCATCTCTCTCTTCTTCCCTCTATTCACCTTCCATCTATATCTCTATATTCCCCTTCTCTCCCTCTCCCCCACTAATATCTCTCTTTCCTCCTTTTGTCGTCTCTCCCTATCTCTCCATCCTCCTTATCACTCACTCTCTCTCTCTAGAAACCAACATTTACACTAAAATCAATGCATTTACTTAAAGAAATCAAATAGGATTAGAAATCACCATATACACTAAATCAAAGCATTTAGCGCAAAAAATAAAAAAGGATTAGAAATCATCTACATTGAAACCAATTCATCTGCTGAAAGTAATCAAATATAATTATAAATCGACATCTAAATTGAAATCAACACATTCAGTGCAAACAATCAAATTGTATTAGAAATCATGACCTACACTGAAATCAATGCATCTAGTGCAAGTAATCAAATATCATTAGAAATAAAAATGCACACTAAAATCGATGCATCTAGTGAAAATAATCAAATAGGATTAGAAATCACCATCTCCACTTATATCAATCCATCTAGTGCGAGGAATATTCCTCCCTCTCTCCACCCTCCATCCATATCTATAACACCCTCCATCTATTCTCTTTTGTCTCTCTACCTCATCCCCCTAAACACACATGCTCTCACACTCCATATATATCAATCTCTTTTTCAATCACCCCCTCTCCCCGTCTCTCTCTTCTTCCCTCTCTTCACCTTCCATCTATATCTCTATCTTCCCCTTCTCTCCCTCTCCCTCGCTAATATCTCTCTTTCCTCCTTTTGTCATCTCTACCTCTCTCTCCATATTCCTTATCACTCACTCTCTCTCTCCCTAGAAGCAAAAATCTACACTAAAATCAATGCATTTTCTCGAAGAAATCAAATAGAATTAGAAGTCGCCATTTACACTGAAATCATTGCATTTAGTGCAAACAATCAAATAGGACTAGAAATATTCTACATTGAAATCAATTCATCTAGTGCAAGTAATAAAGTATAATTATAAACCAACATCTAAATTGAAATCAACACATTCAATGCAAGAAATCAAATTGTATTAGAAATAACCACCTACACTGAAATCAATGCATCTATTGCAAGTAATAAAATATCATTAGAAATAAATATCTACACTAAAATCAATGTATATAGTACAAATAATCAAATAGGATTTTAAATCACCATCCCCACTTATATCAATCCATCTAGTGTGAGAAATATTCTTCCTTCTCTCCACCCTCCATCCATATCTATATCCCCCTCCATCTCTTCTTTTCTGTCTCTTTATCTCACCCCCCTAAAAACACATTCTCTCACACTCCATATATATCAATCTCTTTGTAAATCCCTTCCTCTCCCCATCTCTCTCTTCTTCCCTCTCTTGACCTTCCATCTATATCTCTGTCTTCCCCTTCTCTCCCTCTCCCCCGCTAATATATCTCTTTCCTCCTTTTGTCCTCTCTCCATCTCTCTCTCTCTCTCTCTCTCTCTCTCTCTCTCTCTCTCTCTCTCCACATTTCTCTCTCTATGTATTTCTTCTTACCTCTCTCTCCCTCCCCCTCCAAGTCCATATCTCTTTCCCTCCCTCTCTCCACTCTCCCACATCCTCTCTCTTCCTTCCTCTTTCCCTTTCTCTCCCATCTCTCTCTCTCCCTCCCTCTCTCTCTCTTCACCCACCGACTATGTTACTATATCCCTCCCTCTCTCCTTATATCTCCTTTTCTCCCCCCTTATCGCCATCTCTCCTTATTTGTCTCTTTATCTCACCCGCAAACATACACACTCTCTCGTTGTCTCTCCCTTGTCACTCTTTCTCTCTCTCCACTTCTCACTCGCTATATGTATTATTTCCTACATCTCTCCCCCTACAACTCCATCTCTCTATCGATCCCTCTCTCCTCCTATCTCTAATGTCATCTCTCTCTCTCTCTCTCTCTCTCTCTCTCTCTCCTAACTCCCTCTCTCTTCCTTGATCTCTCTCTCTTTCTCTCTCTCTCTCTCTCTCTTCCCCCATCTACCTTTATTTCTCTCTCTCTTTCTGCCCCTCTCTCTCCAACTACATTACCATATCCCTCCCTCTCTCCTTCACTCTTCTTCCCTCCCCCCCTTATTTACATACATCCTACTCTATCTCTTTATCTCACCCCTTAACATACACACTCTCTCTTCATCCGTCCCTTATCACTCTCTCTCTCTCTCACTCCACTTCTCTCTCTCTCTCTCTCTCAATTTCTTCTTAGTTATGTAAACTAATGAACATAAATATTTGTAAATATAAAGCACATTATGGAGTAAATATGAAAATAAGTTTTATTTACTTACCATACCCCTTGTTTATTTATATTTTTATTTATTTACCATACCTCTTTTATTTAATATGGTATTTGGCCCATAGGCTTGTTATATAATTAGTTTTTTTTCTTATAATCCTATTTGATATATTGTTATTTATTTATCTCTTTATACTTCTTTTATATTTATTTATTTACCATAACTCTTTATACCTATTTTATATTTATTTAGTTATCTTAACTCTTTATACCTCTTCTATATTTATTTATTTAACATACTTATTTTATAAATAGGGTATTTGGCCCATGGTATCAATATTAATTTGTCCCATGGTATTCGTCTTGTAGGCTTCATCTAAATAAAACTCCTTTTTTAATTTTTTTAAATATAAAAAGGTTTATGGAGTAAATATAAAATTTTTATTTATTTATTTACCATACATCTAGTTTATATATATTTTCATTTATTTACCATAGCTATGAAGTATAAAAATAGGTTTTATTTATTTACCATACCTCATGTTTGTTTATATTTTTATTTATTTAAATTTTAAAATATTGCAACTTTGATGGGGAAATATCTATGTCTTTAAATATTTTAATTTACCCATAGAATATGGGTTTTCTTTTTAAAGATTCATTTTACAAATATTTAATTAAAAGAAATATTAAAAGATTTTGGATTTTGATTGTTTGTGTCGAGTTAACCCTTTTCCTTTATTTAAGAAATGGTATTGACTTTAGTAAAAAGTAAAGATCTTTAAAATTTTACTTTAGTTGGAAATTCAATGTGCTAATTTTTTTTGTTAAAGGTAAATTTATGATCCATTCAAATTCACATATATAATAAAGAAATTATTAAATGAGTGAGACAATTTACTATCCATTCAAATTATATAAATAATACATAGTTGTATTTTAATAGTTAATCTCAGCCCATTAATAAGTTAATAAAGTTATATATAATCTAATATTCAAGTTATATAAAATTCAAGATTAGGTTAATACTTTGACGGACATTAGAGAAAGTTAAATTTCTTATTTTTTGAGAATTTGACATACCTTAAAGTCATACTGAGCTACGTGACATTGAGGTCATACTAAGCTATAGATTGCGCAATAAATATATATAAAAGTAACTGATCTATTTATTTTTATTATCATGCATGCATACAATTATATTTAATATATTCATATTTAAGAATTAAAAAAGGACTATTAATTAAAATTTGAGAGTAAAAATATAAACAATTGTATAATTGAAGTGTATAAAACAAATAAGAATAAGATTAATACTTGATATGGAATGGATACGTTAGAAATATAGTTTCAATTTGAAATTTAAAAGTAAGATTTACTCGACAAGAGGGGTTCGAACATAATTATAAGAGACATGTTGTAAATTCATGTAGATGATTATGATCAATAAACTCGGATAAGGAAACATGGCATATATATAGAGTTAATAAAAATATATATTTAAATTTGGTTGTGAGTCTCGTTAGGACGCCTCATTAAGCACTGAGAAAATGTACCAAGTGATGCTTTGACCAAAAACCACTAATAAGTATATAATGAATTATAGGATATATATGTATATCCTCAAAAGTAATATTCATATAGGTTTAATTAGTTTTTTTTTTTTTTTTTAAGACCAGGCGCATGTAGAACCTTGTCAGGGAGCACAAACTTTTGTGGATAATTCCAATAAAGAATAACAAGGTAGGTAGATATTGGAGTATATAAAAATATTAGATACATTAAATATATATTAATGTATGTGTACACGCATTGTGTACATGCATGGACAAAGGCTTACTTCTTACTGTAAATCAATATTACTTCTAAAAAAGATGAACAAGACAATCCCTACAATCCCTTAACTAGCATAAAATGCTCTATTAAAAATATAATAATAGAATTTTTTCTTCCTGAGAATAAATGAAAAGAAAAGAAAATAACCCAGATTCGGTTTGGGTTTTATATCTAGTTTTACAAATAAATTAATGGTAGACTAATCACAGATAAATTTAACTTAAAATAGAGTGAGAATAACTGAAATTTATATAAACAACATTGGAGTACAAGGACATGTGAATGATAGAAAGAATGGATTAGAATTTGTGCCTATTATCCAGATGTTGCAGAAGTAACAAAACACACCATTATATTCTGAGAAATTAGACACGTCACAATCGTATATTATCCCAATGATTAAAAGAGGCAAATATATACAATCATAAGATCTAAAAGGACTTGAAAAATTTAAAATTAAACTGGTGGAAATGTTGTCGGCTATATAGATATTATACATAAGTTAACATGATAATGTTCCTAAAATCTACACGCAAATGTATGAAGGACATGACTTTTTCGAAAGCAATGTAAACCATAACAAAAAAGGTTTCATGCGCTTGCTAGAAATCTTCGACCAATACTTCTCAAGCACAAAGATGATAGATGTTCCGTTAAGTGAATACAATTGACTTGTAAAGACGAGAAGCGAGCTGACTTAGTTTGATTCTCAATGAAAATCGTAGACAACTAAGCTATGATATAATTTAATTCCATTGAACCATACCGACATTACAGTTAAGATATCGAGTTAAAACTGATAGTAGAAGGACGTGAGAAAATGAAGAAAATAAATTCTTATTTTATCAGAACATATACATGAAGGATTGAACGCTTTCGGTATGACGTTAGCTCCTTATAAGCCCGTAGGAAATTAAACCATCATGAGGTCATGAGAAATAATGATAATTATAAACTTAAGGGAAAGAAAAAACAAATGGATTTAGTGAATAAGTATATCACGCATGTAACCCCGATCGGGGTTGCGGAATGAAAGGTTGATAGTGTCAGATGTAAGGCCTTTAGAGGATAATTAAGGTCTATTAATGGTAAGAGATGTGGCTTCGATCACATACAGGTTAACCACCATCCGAATGCAATCTCATTATTACAACAACTATCTTGACAAACTGGATCTGTCTCGGTGGCAAGGTAGAAGGGTTAAATCCTTTTCCGGTTATGGTCTTCATTCTATTCCTCTTCACACTAGAGAAAGGGGTTGTAATCCGCCAAGGAAGCTGACAACGAAGGACGGGCTGCTCTTCTTGACAGGTATGTTCTGGCTTCTCTCATCATGGCTTCTAATTTAGTTATGGCTCTGCGGCTCAAGACTATGTCTTCTGGTTTTCTGACGGGTGGTCTTAACCAAGCTGATTTATCAGATTCTCTATTGTTTTTTTTAGGCCTGCATGTCATGATAGAAGGAAAACACTTTAATTTCCAGCCTTGTTTTCATAGTCCTGATTTTCATCGGGTTTGGGTTTCAATTATGTTTTCTTCCCACTGCATGCGGCCTTAGGGATAATGCTGGATTGTATCAAAAGCTACATTCTCCTTATAGTAAATATGCCTATATTCAAAATGTGATTTTCTGTCTTGTGGGAAATGGTTGTTGGGACTTTGCTCATTTTAAGGGTTGTAACACCGACTGGTTCTATTCTCACTATAGCATCTTCGTTTCGTTGCAGTTACGGTTCCCTGTTGGTTTGTCTCCTTATAGTTCTAATTCCTGTCTGGGTTTTTTGTTTATCTGCACTATTATTGCTTTAATTCGTTTCTGGGTTGGTCATATATTTGTGGGGCAGTTCTTTGGGAACAATCATTTGCATGGTCAATTTCACAATAATAAGATTATCGATTATGTCTTCTTCTAGGGTAATAGTCCTGGTCTGAGAAACCTTGTTCAGCTAAAACTTACCAAGGGTCTATTTGTAAATGAGTTTAGCCCTGCGTATTTTAAACTCTGTAAAAACGCAACTATATTCGAAAGCACCACTACCATTACTAGCCTCAGCTAGTTTGCTCAGCCTCAATCAAGGATTTGTTTGTTTTAAAATGGCATCTCTGCTCTGTCTCATCTTTTATGAAGGAATCAAAAAGGGAAGGTCTGCATGAGGATTCTAAGTTTTATGTCTTCTCTATTGTTCCATATATAGTATTTTTCCCAATTCAAAACATGAACATGGATACTCAAGGTGCAATGACAAAAGGAAAGGGAAGAAAAATTCACTTAAACCAAGTTGCAGAAACAAGCAAAAGAGGAAGGAAAACCAATCAAAAGACCCTTGAAGGCATAATAAAAAGCGATGAAACTGGAATTCCGATAGCTATTCAGAAAACAATTGAGGGCTGGGAGAGAGATACTAATGAAGAAGAGGATGATAGTGAGGACAGAATGGACTTCCTCTGAGACCCATGTAGTACACGAGGGAGAGTCTCTCTTTTTCAACAATCTATTAAAACCTACTCGAAGATGACATGTGTGCTTGAAAAAGCACTGATGAGTACACACGAGAAATAACTAAATTCTTCCCCGTTGTTTGAGCTCCAACAGATGAAACAATACATTTGAGCTCCAACAGATGAAACAATACATGAGGGAAATGACAAAGGTCCAATTTCAAACCAATGCAACACTAGAAAGGATGGAGAAACAACTGTAAAACTTGTAGCAAGTAGATATGCCAGGTTCAACTGCAAAGGACCCTGCACCGGTTGATTCATCTGATGATTAACTCTCTTTTTTAAGATATTTTTGTATGTGTTTGGATGCTATTAGGCTTACTCTATGTTTTACATGAATTTTTTATGGACATAGTCAAGGATTACTAGTTTTTATTAGAAGAAAGAAATAATATCAATTTTGTTTGGCATATAACTCTCTGAGGTGGCCAACAGACCTAGTTTCCTTCATGCAGGTTGAGGGTACCAAATATTATATCTTTTGTATAGCCAATTTCTCTTTATAAAATAGAAAATAGAAAAAAAATTATATCATGCATGTAACCCCAAATATTCATCGTAGTAATTTAAAAGGGAAAATCAAGATGATAATGGAGCTATGGTTTCTAGTTAAGAACCATAGGTTATGATATGACCTAAAATCTTTAATATGATGGAAAAGGTTAAAATAATAAATAACCATGACCTAAAGCCTAAAAAATTCCATGACCATGGTTGCAATAAAGAAAAGAAAATTCGATACATAGTACTTAGGGTTCCAGGGATAAAACATAGGTCGAACCCTGACCTAATTCCCGTAATGAAAAAAAGGATAATTTTGAGATACCATAGTTGAACTTAAAAATGAATGGATACGTTGAAGTTTGGATTACGTCAAACCATTATAGAAGGATAAATATGGGGGAATTTACCCAAAAAAATTTATCACATCAACATATTTGTCTCCATTCTAAGATAAAATTATTCTAAGATAAAATTTACTTCATTTCTTGCATTTGATCAAGAACAAATTCAATAATTAGTAGAGAAAATGGTAGAGGAAGGATGGAAAAAGGAAAACGAATATACTGCAAACAATAACTTTTACAACCCTCACCTTCAATCACAAGTAGACAATGTATCTACATTCTATATAGACATATCAAGTCTAGGACAATCAAGCTTGATTACTGCAAAAATTTATCAATGGCAACATGCAAATATATTGGGAAAAATTAAATTAGGGTTTTTAACCCTTTCGAAAACACCTTTTGATAACAACCTTTACATTTCTAGTATGAAGTCAAATTATCGATCAATGAGATACACCTAGAAAACTATCTCATGTGATGGCACGTGGCATATATGTGGTTGATCCATTATGTGCTAGATGTAACGAGTGGCCCATCCCTTGTAACGATGTGTGTATGTGGAAAGGAGGTTAAGTGTATATTGATAGGTTGTTATTCTTTGAAATGAAATATCACATAGTTATATATCGTCAAATGATATAGGCCTTGATGGCGCAGTACTCTAGTGACCTTTTATTATACAAGTGTCATCACAACTTATGTGTATAGAAATATGTTTAACACTAATAAGACAAGGTTTTCAAAATAAATGAGTAAATTATATTGCCTTGCATTCAGTCCTTTTCATATAAAGAAAATAACCTCTTGTTGCATCGAGATTTGCGCCGAGAGATGCATCTACAGCGTCATTTGATCTCGGTGTCAGGTATGTCACGTTCTCATACAAATAAATTTTAACAATCATATAAATAAACCAAACAAAAATTCAGAGAGTGTGAGACTGTTGCAGATAGATGGTACCTGTTGGCTTGGTACAAATTTTCTCAGTTTCCTTTTGTTCCCCAGGTTTTAGAGGCACTTATTCCACCAATTGCTTATTTTTTAGGGAAGTATAATTACGTGGTTCAGTATTTTCCTGATTGGAACTACCCACTGGCCTCCTGCCTCCATTTTGTGCTTGTCGAGAAGATAAGAAACACATTTTACAAGGAATTGGAAAGGAAGGAAGACAAACAAATCGAAGTAACTCAAGAAAGCGAAGATAAGGTTGCTATTTCGCATTCCGACTAACAATGTTCTATTGTGATTTTCATCGTTTCATGCTAGAAAAACCAAATTTTGTGCAATGGTTTTGAAACTGAACATGAAAGGAACTGTAATCAATTGGGTAGTTGGTTTCGATGTCTTGCATGCTAAGCTAAGCACATAGGAAAGTGAGTTTTATTTTTGTTGGTATCAAGCGTTAATTTGAAATCTTGGTTTTGGTAAATTTGTAACTCTTTACTTAAATATGGTTAGCACTAGTCCAATTGAGGTACTTTAACACAACAATTTGTGCATGTTGTAGACGTGGTAAAAAAAATTCGTTATTGTGATTGGATTTAATGTGTCTGATTTGCTAATGCACGATCTGTATATTAATTTATTTGTAACTCTGCGTTTTATGATATATAAATTATCTTTTTGGATATCTTTTGAGGTAGGAAATATTTTCAGATTCATATATGATAAATTTGGAGCTGAATATGATAGAAACTGTAATTGTTTGGCTACGTTGCATACCATTGAGTTATTTTTAGTGAGATGTCAATCAAGAAATTAAAATTTCTGTAAATCTTATACAATTCTAAAAATTTGTTTGTATTGTAAAAATTGGTTTAGTAATGAGTAAGGTGTGCAATGATGCAATGTGTTAATATGGTATCAAAAGAAGTCATGAGTAAGGTGTGCAATGACATAATGTGTTAATATTGGTTTAGTAATGAGTAAGGTGTGTGTAATGACGTAATGTGTTAATATGTTGGAGATATGGAGTAGATAATTTATAATCCAAAGGTTGTATGTAGATTTTACCAGCTGGAAAGGGCGAGAAAATATTATACATTAGAAAACAGTAGAAAAAAATATGAAAATAAATATGGATATTTACTATTTCCACTGAAAAAAAGATGAAAATTAATTTCAGTGTAGATGTTGATTTCTAATTATGTTTGACTACTTCCACTAAATAAATAAAGCCTCTTCTTATATTTACTCCATAAACCTCTTTATAGCCTATATGCCAAATACCATGGGCCAAATTATTATTAATACCATGGGCTAAATACCATATTTATAAAAGCGCTATGATAAATAAATAAATCAATATAAAAGAGGTATAAAGAGGCATGATAAATATATAAAAACATATCAAATATCATTATAAATCAACATCTAATTATAAACCAAGTCTATGGGCCAAATACCATTGTAAATAAATAAAACCTAGTTTTTTATATTTACTCTATAAATCTCTTTATATTTACCAACACTCAAAAAATAGGTTTTATTTAGGTGAATCCTATAGGTCAAATACTATGAGCCAAATTTTTATTAATATCAAAATATTAATAATAATATTATTATTATTAAATCTAATATTCATATTAATATTATCATATTTAATAACTTTGGAATAATACAATATTAAATTTATATATTATTATATACATTAATGTATCATGATATATATTAACTCTAGATATATATGGAAGGGAAGAACAAAGACATAGAGTGATAGGGGTGGAGAGATAGAGGGAGTGAGAAGGGAGAGATGGGGATAAAATCAAGGAGAGGGGAGAGGAGGAATGAAGAGAGAGACGGAGAGGAGTGAGAGAGGTAGAAAAGGGTACGCAAGGAAGAGGGAGACATAAATATGGAGGGCCGGGGGGGAGAGAAGGAGAGAGGGATGGAGATAGTGAGAGGAATGGAGGGCAGAGAGAGAGAGAGAGAGAGTCATGGGGGAAGTGAGAGGATTAGAGGTAAAAGAGAGAGATGGGGGAAGAGAGAGGGAGGTAGGAGAGGAAGGGAGACATAGGAAATAAGAGAGAGAGGAGAAGAGAGGGAGGGAGATAGGACGAGAGGGAGGGATAGAGAGATGGAGTTGGAGGGAAGAATAAATACATAGAGGGTGAGAAGTGGAGAGAGAGAGGGAGTGAAAAGGGAGAAATAGAGAGAGCGTGTGTATATTTTGGGGTGAGATAAAAAGAAAAAAGAGAGATCGAGGGAATGGGGGGAGAAAGAAAGAGGGAGGGAGGGATATATTTAGCCAATTTATACCAATGCATATCATTTAGCTTATGCGCCCAATTAAATATTTGCAAGATGACATTAAGTTCCCAACACCAAAAAACCCTCATGTATTATTCCAACTAAAAGAAAAGCATTCGATCATAATGCACCAATGTACCATTCATGAGCACTTACGCAGATTTAGTTGCACCTTTACCTCATTCAAGTCTCATCGACCTTTCATTGCATTTGCATGACTCAGGCTTAAAACAAATGCCGGCGCTCACAATTAACGTTCAATCATATTTTACTTTGATTAAAAGAAAATCAAAGTCCAACAATCTGGCTCAGGCGATTATCATACCTTCCGTCTGACTGAATGAATGTAGACCTCATCGTTACACCTTCGTTCTTAGGCCATCGTTTTCAGTTTTATCAACTATAGCACATCTTATGCCGTCGCTTCTATCACCAGTCATTCGATCCCTAATTCTGCGCAAACTTGATCTTTTAATTCTCTGCATTCTGACATATCCGCTCTTGCACGTGAATTTTCTGCTTGAACTTTAATATTTTCGTTCAATCACAGATTCAACTCAGTTCTCCTTTTCGTACATTCCTCCATAGTTCACATCTACATTAATAGATTAAAACATCCTTTTGAAATTATGATAATATTAGAATCGACTTCCAATTATATCAATCGAACCTAGAATTCATAATATATTCTGATCACAAATTAAATTTTCTCTCAATTGTGTTGTGCTATCATGATCAGAATTCTTGCCTCTTCTTCAACACTACACAAGTTCTGTTGCTATATCTGAATTGGAATTTTTTTTCTGAGTAGTTCCGCTTAGCATTTCTGCGCTTTCCTTAAAGGCTGAAGTTCCACTTTGAAATTACACCACGTTCCTTCTTTCATCAAACATTAAATATTACGTCTTTAATTTCATAATCGACTGCTTTTGAATTGCCAACCAGATTCTCGGCAATCACTATTGGCAATAATTTCGAATTGTGCGCTATCTGCAAACCATTACCATTAACAACTAAAATGCCGATATCAATAACATCGACTCTTCCAACTTATGTACAGATTTTTTGTCTACAAAGCTTGTAATAAGAACTCAGCGTCTCCATATCAAATTCAAGTGTGGTATTGCCATATAGAATTGAAAGTTCGATTTCCATCCTTTTCATAAGATAATCGATCTCACTCAGATTTATAAAATCGACTTTAAATCTATCAATAATACATATGCGTACTTTCATTTGAAACCTCAATTACAGCAATTGGTCAATCGATCAACACATATAACTTTGGAAAAAAACACTTTCATATAAACAAACCGAAATCACTTACAAATTCTTGTCTTTGCCGGATATTCAACATTAATGGCCTTACAATTGCCTGGAGGTTTACAAGCTTGGGCTGTCCAAGCCTCACCTTCTCCTATCTATTCTATTCTACCTTCTCTCTTTTGCCTTTGAGCTCATAATTTATAAAAATTATAATTGCACTATTTTGAGTTCAATCCCTTTAATATCTCAACAAATCCCCAAATCTCTCAACACCCCTAAAGCCTAGATCTTTATCCCTAAAACCTTGCAACTAAATCTATCTTAGGCTCCATCATTAATTCTAAATTATCTCAAGGCTAATTCCTCTCATGTTTCCAGTTGTTTGGAAACATTTACAAATTCGCTCATATAATTAACTAAAATTATAATTAATCACTCAAAAATAATATTAATATTTACATGAAATTAAAGACATGAGACCCCTAGGTTTAATAAAAAATACAAGGTATTTTTCTGAGCTAATTCTCCTGCATCAGAATCCCAAGTTAGAAAATGACCATGATCTCCAGATCATGTGTTTCAAATCTTTGTCTGCCTGGATCCCACATTTTGTTCTGCAACTTATCATCAATTTCTGTTGTTGTATGTTTTTCACCAGGTCTCCATATCTTATGTTGTCTTGCTCCGCTCACTGCACTTTCACAATCTGTTTCCGTCTTCATTTTGCTGCTAATGCTTCTCTTCCTTGCTACTGTATTCCTCTGAGACACTTTCAACATGATTCTTTTGATTAATTCAATTTCTCGGTCCAATAAGTCTTCAAACTGTTGATTTCTTACTTTCTGTTGAGCTAAGATGGCTTGCTCAGTTCTTACTTGCTTCGTATGTACTATCACTTGCTGACTTCTTGCTGCCACCCAATCATCCATGCCCTCTTGTCTTCTAAAACAGAAAATTTCTTCTCTACCTTCTCCTATCAGCAACTTACTAGACTGGTACATTGTACACTCTTTTCTGCTATCTTCATCACTCTACATCTGCAATTCCCAATTCTGAAATTGTGATTCTTCCTGCACTAAATCTGGACTATTCAGCATCATCTCCAGCAACATAACTTCTTCATTCCATGGATTAGAAATTTCCATAGAATTCTCGCCTTTCTTCTTCATTTGACTGCTCAACTGAGTCAAATGTTCGTCAACACCTGCATTCATACCTGCATTCACAAAACACTTCTTAGAACAAAAATCATAAGGCCTCAGTGCCTTTTTTCCCTTTGCTAGCATTTCAGTATGCTGTCCTGAATTATCCATCACTATCAGCACATCAGTATGCTGATCCAAACTTTTCAAAGAATTCTCTGAAGAACTCTCAAGACTTTCAACCAGACTTCTTCGTACATCATCTATCTCCATGATGTCTTTCTGCTCTTGTTCACTGTACTGAACTCTGCCTTCTGCTGCAATCTCCTTTTCATACTCCAAATTCTTCAACAAATATTCCAACAATGCAATTTATCCGTGGCATTGCTGAAGCATATCATCATCACTTACAGTCCCTGCACTCATACATAAACTTTTAGTTTGCATATCAAAATGTTCAACAGTATCAACTGTTACTTCCCCTATCTGTGCTTCAGACTGATTCTCTTCTTCAGCATCCACAAGAACTTTCTCTTGTACTGCAACAACTTCAAATACAAACACATCACCGCTTCCTTCTTCAGAGTACTTTTCTATTCTTGTGACCGCTTCACAAGATTGTGCATCCTCCTCAGTAAAACCTGTAATCACATCACAATTGTCAGCTACAAAAATACAAGAGTTCACATTATCCAGCTGATCTAGACCTGCCCAGTAACTCATCATCTTCTTGAGCTTCCTCAGCTCTTCTGCTAACTGCATGTTTATCTGTCGATCTCTTTTCTGTTGTAGCCTCTGCCATTTCACTCTCTTCCTCATCAACCAACCATGTCTCTAGCCTTTCATATTCTCCTGTAACAACTCCATCAATAACTCGAGATGAATCGCGACCTCAGATTTCTCTTTCTCATACTCTTCATCAGTCAACTGCTGTCTTATGCCATTTGTCTTGGCATCTTTCTCCCTCATTCTACTATGGCCTCTTTCTGAACCTATGCTCTCTCCTTTATGACTTTCAATACTCATTTCCTTCTCCATGAGTTTCTCACTCATGAATTGCATCAAGCCTCGGCAACAGTAACTCTTCTGCTGCCACTTACCTCACCAATCCCTTCCTCCGGATCTGGTCTTTTGATAATCACTGGTCCTCTGCTGGAACCCTTCGAGCATTTCTCCACTGCTCCTTCAGGCTTCACTCATCTGCAATTTTATTCAACCTCTGTTGAATCTTCAGGTTCGGCCAATCTCTCTTAGAATCCCTTGCTAAACTCTCTCATCACTACACTCCAGTTGTGATCTACTTCTTCCTGCTGAGATTTCTTCACTATGCCTGCAAAAAAATTCTGCAAACAGTCTTCAAACCAGAGTTAAATATCAACTACAGAATCTCACCTTTCAAGATCCTATTGATCTCGCTTCCTTCCTCAACTGCATTTGCCTCTTTGTGCTGCAATCTTTGTCAGTTCAAAATCAGATATTTACTCACCCCATGCAATTAACTCAATTTTAAAATCTTGAACCCTCACACAGAGCTATTCCAGCTCTGATACCAAAAATTGGTGCAGGTTACCCTGCAAAACCCCAGAATCTTCTACACTGTGTATATAAGAATGCATCTCATTAACTGCCCATATAAAACTCCAATTCTGGGCAATTATCATCATTCACAAAGCTTCATCTTAACCATCATTTTGCTATGATTATAATTTCATACCGCCAATGCTCATATGTGGAAGCTCTTCAAACATATCATCACATACATCCATTCTTCTATAAACGAAATCATTATCATTCCCAAAGCTGTTCCTCAATTGAAAGCTATTCAACAATCTTATAAGAGACTTTAATTAAAATGAATTTGGTTTATTTCAACCCAACAATCAACTCTTTAAGTGATTAAACCCCCCCATGCCTATCATGTAAGGAAAATGTTTCAACATTATGAATTTCATTTCAATAACCATGGATTCCCAATTTGTGCATATCCGCCATCTGCTTAAGAGTTCGATTTAGCCAATTTATACCAATGCATATCATTTAGCTTATGCGCCCAATTAAATATTTTCCAGATGACATTAAGTTCCCAACACCAACAAACCCTCATGTATTATTCCAACTAAAAGAAAAGTATTTGATCATAATGCACCAGTGTACCACTCCATGAGCACTTACGCAGATTCAGTTCCACCTTTACCTCATTCAAGTCTCATTGACCTTTCATTGCATTTGCATGACTCAGGCTTAAAACAAATGCTGGCGCTCACAATTAACGTTCAATCATATTTTACTTTGATTAAAAGAAAATCAAATTCCAACAATCTGGCTCAGTCGATTAACAAACCTTCCGTCTGACTGAATGAATGCAGACCTCATCATTACACCTTCGTTCTTAGGCCATCGTTTTCAGTTTTATCAACTATAGTGCATATTATGCCATCACTTCTATCACCAGTCATTCGGTCCCTAATACTACGCAAACTTGATCCTTTAATTCTATGCGTTCTAACATAGACGCTCCTGCACGTGAATTTTCCGCTTCAACTTTAATATCTGCATTCAATCACAGATTCAACTCAGTTCTCCTTTTCGTACATTCCTCCATAGTTCACATCTGCATTAATAGATTAAAACATCATTATGCAATTATGATAATATTAGAATCGACTTCCAGTTATATCAATCAAGCCCAGAATTCATAATATATTCTGATCACAAATTAAATCTACTCTCAATTGTGATGCGCTATCATGATCGGAATTCTTGCCTCTTGTCCAACACTACTCAAGTTCTGTTTCTATATCTGAATTGGCATTTTTTTTCTGAGTAGTTCTGCTTAGCATTTATGCGCTTTCCTTGAAGGCTGAAGTTCCACTTTTAAATTACACCACGCTCCTTCTTTCATCAAACATTAAATATTACGTCTTTAATTTCATAATCGACTGCTTTTGAATTGTCAACCAGATTCTCAGTAATCACTATTGGCAATAATTTCGAATTGTGCGCTATCTGCAAACCATTACCATTAACAACTGAAATGCTGATATCAATAACATCGACTCTTCCAACTTATGTGCAGAGTTTTTTTCTACAAAGCTTGTAATAAGAACTCAGTGTCTCCCTATCAAATTCAAGCGTGGTATTGCCATATAGAATTGAAAGTTCGATTTCCATCCTTCTCATAAGATAATCGATCTCACTTAGATTTATAAAATTTACTTTAAATCTATCAATAATACAAATGCGTACTTTCATTTGAAACCTCAATTACAGCAATTGGTCAATCGATCAACACATAAATTGATTGGAAAAAAACACTTTCAGATAAACAAACCGAAATCACTTACAAACTCTTGTCTTTGTCGGATATTCAACATTAATGGCCTTACAATTGCCTGGAGGCTTACAAGCTTGGGTTGTCCAAGCCTCACCTTCTCCTCTCTATTCTATTCTACCTTCTCTCTTTTTCCTTTGATCTCATAATTTATACAAATTAGAAATGCACTATTTTGAGTTCAATCCCTTTAATATCTCAACAAATCCCCAAATCTCTCAACACCCCTAAAGTCTAGATCTTTATCGCTAAAACCTTGCAACTAAATCTATCTTAGGCTCCATCATTAATTCTAAATTATCTCAAGGCTAATTCCTCTCATGTTTCCAGTTGTTTGGAAACATTTACAAATTCTCTCATATAATTAATTAAAAATATAATTAATCACTCAAAAATAATATTAATATTTACATGAAATTAAAAACATGAGACCCCTAGGTTTAATAAAAAATACAAGGTATTTTTTTGAGCTAATGCTCCTGCATCAGAATCCCAAGGTAGAAAATGACCATGATCTCCAGATCATGGGTTTCACATCTTTGTCCGCCTGGATCCCACATTTTGTTCTGCAACTTATCATCAATTTCTGTTGTCGTATGTTTTTCACCAGGTCTCCATATCTTATGCTATCTTGCTCCGCTCGCTGCACTTTCACAATCTGTTTCCGTCTTCATTTTGCTGCTGCTGCTTCTCTTCCTTGCTGTTGTCTTCCTATGAGACACTTTCAACATGATTCTTCTGATTAATTAAATTTCTCAGTCCAATAAGTCTTCAAACTGCTGATTTCTTGCTTCCTGCTGAGCTAAGACGGCTTGCTCAGTTCTTACTTGCTTCGTATGTACTGTCACTTGCTGACTTCTTGCTGCCACCCAATCATCATGCCCTCTTGTCTTCTAAAACAGAAAACTTCTTCTCTGCCTTCTCCTATCAGCAACTTACTAGATTGGTACATTGTACACTCTTTTCTGATATCTTCATCACTCTGCATCTGCAATTCCCAATTCTAAAATTGAGATTCTTCCTGCACTGAATCTGGACTATTCAGCATCATCTCCAACAACATAACTTCTTCATTCCATGGATTAGAAATTTCCACCGAATTCTCGCCTTTCTTCTTCATTTGACTTCTCAACTGAGTCAAATGTTCTTCAACACCTACAATCATACCTGCATTCACAAAACACTTGTTAGAACAAAAATCATAAGGCCTCAGTGCCTTTTTTCCCTTTCCCAGCATTTCAGTATGCTGTCCTGAATTCTCCTTCACTATCAGCACATCAGTATGCTGATCCAAAATTTTCAAAGAATTCTCTGAAGAACTCTCAATACTATCAACCAGTATTCTTCGTACATCATTTGTCTCCATGATGTCTTTCTGCTCTTCTTCACTATACTGAACTCTGCCTTCCGTTGCAATCTCCTTGTCATACTCCAAATTCTTCAACAAATATTCGAACAATGAAATTTCTCTGTGGCATTGCTAAAGCATATCGCCATCACTTACAGTCCTTGCACTCATACATAAACTTTCAGTTTGCATATCAAAATGTTCAACAATATCAACTGTTACTTCCCCTATCTGTGCTTCAGACTGATTCTCTTCTTCAACATCCACAAGAACTTTCTCTTGTATTGCAACTGTTTCAAATACAAACACATCACTGCTTCCTTCTTCAGAGTACTTTTCTATACTCATGACCGCTTCACAAGATTGTGCATCCTCCTCAGTAAAACCTGTAATCACATCACAATTTTCAGCTAAAAAAATACAAGAGTTCACATTATCCAGCTGATCTAAATCTGCCCAGTAACTCATCATCTGCTCGAGCTTCCTCAGCTCTTCTGCTAACTGCATTTTTATCTGTCGATCTCTTTTCTATTGTAGCCTTTTCCACTTCACTCTCTTCCTCATCATCCAGCCATGTCTCTGGCCTTTCATCTTCTCCTATAACAACTCCATCAAGAACTCGAGATGAATCGCGATCTTAGATTTCTCTTTCTCATACTCTCCATCAGTCAACTGCTGTCTTATGCCATTTTTCTTGGCATCTTTCTCCCTCATTCTACTATGGCCTCTTTCTGAACCTATGCTCTCTCCTTTATGACTTTCAATAGTCATTTCCTTCTCCATGAGTTTCTCACTCATGAATTGCATCAAGCCTCAGCAACAGTAACTCTTCTGCTGCCACTTACCTCACAAATCCCTTCCTCCGGATCTGGTCTTTTGGTAATCATTGGTCCTCTGTTGGAACCCTTCGAGCGTTTCTCCACTGCTCCTTTAGGCTTCACTCATCTGCAACTTTATTCAACCTCTGTTGAATCTTCAGGTTCTGGCGCTCTCTCTTAGAATCCCTTGCTAAACTCTCTCATCACTGCACTCCATCTATGATCTACTTCTTCCTGCTGAGATTTCTTCACTATGCCTGGAAACAAATTCTGCAAATAGTCTTCAAACCAGATTTAAATATCAACTACAGAATCTCACCTTTCAAGATCTTGTTGATCTTGCTTCGTTCCTCAACTGCATTTTCCTCTTTGTGCTGCAATCTTTGTCAGTTCAAAATCATATATTTACTTACCACATGCGATTAACTCAATTTTAAAATATTGAACCCTCACACAGATCTATTCCAACTCTGATACCAAAAATTGGTACAAGTTACCCTGCAAAACCCCAGAATCTTCTACACTATGTATATAAGAATGCATCTCATTAACTGCCCATATAAAAACTCCAATTCTGGGAAATTATCATCATTCGCAAAGCTTCATCTTAACCATCATTTTCCTATGATTATAATGTCATACCGCCAATGATCATATGTGGAAGATCTTCAAACATATCATCACATACATCGATTCTTCTATAAACCCAATCATTCTCATTCCCAAAGTTGTTCCTCAATTGAAAGTTATTGAACAGTCTTATAAGAGACTTTAATTAAAATGAATTTGGTTTATTTCAACCCAAAAATCAACTCTTTAAGTGTTTAAACCCCCCCATGCCTATCATGTAAGGAAAATGTTTCAACATTATGAATTTCATTTCAATAACCATGGATTCCCAATTTGTGCATATCCACCATCTGCTTAAGAGTTCGATTTAGCCAATTTATACCAATGCATATCATTTAGCTTATGCGCCCAATTAAATATTTTCCAGATGACATTAAGTTCCCAACACCAACAAACCCTCATGTATTATTCCAACTAAAAGAAAAGTATTCGATCATAATGAACCAGTGTACCACACCATGAGCACTTACGCAGATTCAGTTTCACCTTTACCTCGTTCAAGTCTCATTGACCTTTCATTGCATTTGCATGACTCAGCCTTAAAAAAAATGTTGGCGCTCACAATTAACGTTCAATCATATTTTACTTTTATTAAAAGAAAATCAAAGTCCAACAATCTGGCTTAGTCGATTAACATACCTTCCATCTGACTGAATGAATGCACACCTCATCGTTACACCTTCGTTCTTAGGCCATCGTTTTCAGTTTTATCAACTATAGTGCATCTTATGTCATCGCTTCTATCACCAGTCATTCGATCCCTAATGCTGCGCAAACTTGATCCTTTAATTCTCTGCGTTCTGACATATCCGCTCCTGCACGTGAATTTTCCACTTCAACTTTAATATCTGCGTTTAGTGATAGATTCAACTCAGTTCTCCTTTTCGTACATTCCTCCATAGTTCACATCTGCATTAATAGATTAAAACATCATTCTGCAATTATGATAATATTATAATCGACTTCCAATTATATCAATCGAACCAAGAATTCATAATATATTATGATCACAAATTAAATCTGCTCTCAATTGTGTTGCGCTATCATGATTGGAATTCTTGCCTCTTCTCCAACACTACACAAGTTCTGTTGCTATATCTGAATTGGTATTTTTTTTCTGAGTAGTTCTGCTTAGCATTTCTGCGCTTTCCTTAAAGGCTGAAGTTCCACTTTGAAATTACACCATGCTCCTTCTTTCATCAAACATTAAATATTACGTCTTTAATTTCTTAATCGACTTCTTTTGAATTGTCAACCATATTCTCGGCAATCGCTATTGGTAATAATTTCGAATTGTGCCCTATTTGCAAACCATTACCATTAACAACTGAAATGTCGATATCAATAACATCGACTCTTCCAACTTATCTACAGAGTTTTTTTCTACAAAGCTTGTAATAAGAACTCAGTGTCTCCCTATCAAATTCAAGTGTGGTATTTCCATATAGAATTCAAAGTTTGATTTCCATCCTTCTCATAAGATAATCGATCTCACTCAAATTTATAAAATCGACTTTAAATATATCAATAATACATATGCGTACTTTCATTTAAAACCTCAATTACAGCAATTGGTCAATCGATCAACACATATAACTTTGGAAAAAAACACTTTCATATAAACAAACCAAAATCACTTACAAACTCTTGTCTTTGCCGGATATTCAACATTAATGGCCTTACAATTTCCTGGAGGCTCACAAGCTTGGGCTGTCCAAGCCTCACCTTCTCCTCTCTATTCTATTCTACCTCCTCTATTTTGGATTTGAGCTCATAATTTAGACAAATTAGAAATGCACTATTTTGAGTTCAATCCCTTTAATATCTCAACAAATCCCCAAATCTCTCAACACCCCTAAATTATATATCTTTATCCCTAAAACCTTGCAACTAAATCTATCTTAGGCTCCATCGTTAATTCTAAATTATCTCAAGGCTAATTCCTCTCATGTTTCCAGTTGTTTGGAAACATTTACAAATTCTCACATATAATTAATTAAAAATATAATTAATCACTCAAAAATAATATTAATATTTACATGAAATTAAAAACATGAGACCCCTAGGTTTAATAAAAAATACAAGGTATTTTTCTGAGCTAATGCTCCTGCATCAAAACCAAAAGAGCACAAGGAGGCCTTCTACTTGAGCTAGACAAATTCGTTCGACCCAATCTCTAATTGAAGCTCATATTAATCAGAATGGGCTTGTAAAACACATTCAGTTGCTCTAAATTCTTGTCAATGTTACCAAATTTCTACTCTAGGTTTGATACTTTATTTAAAAGTTCTTTGCTCCTCTTGTTCCATCTAGTTGTTTCTTTCACCTATGTCAATGTAAAAACTATAGAACCTTTCTGTTACAACCAACTTCTCCTTGAAGTTTTATATTTCAATTTACAAACCGTAGAACCTTTCTAGTATAGAAAATTGCTCCTTGAAGTTATATAATTCCCCTTTCACTTCTTTCAATATGTCTTTAATATCTTCATTTATTTGTCAAGATTGAAAGCATTCTTGCATTTTCGTGAGGTTTCATTCTAAGTGTCCCCAACTACTTTGAAGCTGTGAGACACATCTTGACAACTCCCTTTAGTCTGTGGATTATATCCTGGTGAAATTTCTACTTTTTTCACTTCTCTATCACCACCATTCTAAGTATACACACTTGAGGCTTTTTCCTTCTGAAAACACTATCATTATCCTCAGGTCTCCAGTAAAATTAACTCTTGTAATTTCTCTTACCAGTAAAACCTAATCTAGATAGGGCTTGTTGAATTCCCTCTTGGAAATTTCTCAAAATTTTAGTAAATTTCTGGTTTTACAATTAAAAGTTTCAATAGTGCCTTTCATCAAACAGTTTAACTGTATAGTGCTATAGGTTATTTCTCATAGTTTTAACTTCAATAAATAGATATAGTGAGCCATTAGTATCAAGAATAGGTCTCCAAAGGGGTCACATGATATATTTAATGATTCAACATATGCACACAAATCTAAGAACAATTATATATTTCTTATAACAAACCTAGAAATTTTCGCATTGTGATATAAGTCATTAACACCCACAGAAAATGCTTTTCTCATTTGGAAAAATCAATCTATCCAGTAAAGCTACGCTTTCCTCGGGCCTGGTATCCTTCCTTATCCAAGAAATATATAAATACTTAGTGGACAGATGAGAAGGACTAGACCTAATATTAGGTAGCAGACATAAAAATATGCATATATATATATATATATATATATATATATATATATATATATATATATATATATAATACACGGTAGTGGGGAATAATATATATCAGCCCTTTTATTCCGATTACGTTTCTCGAAGTATCAAAGGCATGCGAGTTTCTTTTTTAATCGGGAATCTTGAATCCTCTTTATTTGGTTTGAAACTTCCCTTGAATCAAGCTCTACGCTAGCATCAGTTCGTGTAGGGACCCGAAATAAGATGTGAAGTGCAGTGATTGAGATGAGATCAGGACGCTCTGAGTTTGTGTTTGATTTGGCTCAGGTCCTGAAAGATCTTACATGAGCTAGCTTTTTTCAGATAAGGTTATCACTCATATTCTAGCTTGGACAGGTCAGGTTATCATTTATCTCCGATAGAATGGTTGGTTATACCTTACCTGGTTCAGGGTTCACATAAAATTAAACTGAGGTGGGATTGGGAGGCAATGTAAGTTTGAGGAGCGGAGAATATTAGGAGGGCATGATTTCCGACTATGTACGAGGCAAAGGAAGATTAAGACCAAATAATAAATCTTCTGATTGTTTGGTTACAATGCTGAATGTTTACAGTTTTCATTTTCCATCTATGCAAGTTTTCTACTCTACTTCATATTTCCTACTGTAGATTTGAAGATTGGTCTAGATGTTAGATGGTAAACTCGAATTTCCAAGCACTAGAGAGACTTCATTAGAAATCCCTGTTCCCATTATCAAGAATGGGAAACTCTTGATGTGACAATAGGAATCCCTTCAAAACTTGAGGTCTGCCACCAAGAGTCAATTGATTTTTGCAAAATAATTCAAACGACACAAGAATTATCAACGTTAAAAGATAACTCTATAATGAGGTTTTAGTGTTCCAGAGACGATCATTTGGAGCAGAAGCATTGGAGGAGTTAATGAGATTGCCTTCTACATGGAATTCATCAGTAGAAGCTCTAAAAATCATATTTATTTTGAACCATTTCAAGAGGAAAACACTCTGTGCAAAGCTTGAATCTCTTATGCATCAAACTACTCCATTCCACAGAATTTGGGTTCTTTCATTTGGAAGCCCAAATGAAAATTCCTTGAGAAACATTGTGGAGACTTACAATGATTGAAGGATCATTTTTGTGAGCTCAAGCTATGATTTTAAGTATTATGGGAAGTTTCAGATGGTATTACAAGTAGATGAAGCTGATTTTGTATATATTTTAGATGATGATATGATCCCTAGAAGTAAAATGTTACAAATATTAGGACATGTTGCAGGAACTGAGAAGTATAAAAATGTTGTTTTGGGTAGTATTGGAAGGATATTACCCTTCAGACAGAAAGATTTTACTTTCCAAGCTATAGGAAATATGGAGCCAAGGAGGCATGCTTGTATTTACCTGATCCTGCTTATGAAATTTCAGTAGAAAGGATTGTTCAGGTGGACTTTCTCTCAAGCTCTTAGTTATTATCTATGGAAATTTTCAAGACTTTATTCATTGAATCTCCTATCACATTTGTGAAAGGGGAAGATCTTCATTTGAGGTACGTATTTGAAGAAAAATATCCCTCCAAATGATTTACGTTTATTACTTAGGACTAAAATTGAAAATGAATAGAAAGGTCTTGTTGTTGTTATCTCATAGTACTTTGATGCTAGAAGCATGTCTTCGATCAAACTTGTTGAAGTTTAGGTACTTATGAATTGTAAATTTTTAATGTGGAAGTAACCTAGCTAGGTAGGGTGTCTATAGTTAAGTAGGAACCATAGAATCACATGTTTCTCACTTTTATCAAACTCATTGTGTCTACAAAAAGTTAAGACATTTCATTGCCTAAACGCTCCAATATTTGGGTAGCATGGGGCCTCATCACTTTCACCACATACATTACCTTCTTGTACGAGCTACCATGTTGTCTTTATGAGTAAAAAACTGCCACTTAGATCTATATGTTTACATTTGAAGTGTGTCCAACGTGAGTAGAGTACTTAGTTTTCATCAACTACCTATAGTTTGGAACCCTAAACTAATATGCATTCTAAAATTTGAGAAAATCTTATGGTCCACACACTTTAAAGTGTTCACTATTCCAGGAGTCATCCAAGAAGCTTCTCATGATTTTCTTTGTAAACGAATTTCAAATTAAAATGTGTGTCCTGTACATGATACAATATTTCTAGAAATTTACACCTTGGAATCCATGTGGTGATAGTAATGCCAAGTCTAGATTGTATCCATTGAAAGTGTTTACATTTATAGGTTTATAAATGCACAGATTAGATTGAATAAGTAACTAAAATTTTGAGTTTGAAATGCACCGTTTGTTGTGGAAATGCACAATTTGTTATTTTTTTTATAAAGAAACTCACACCTTGGAAATGTTCACCACAATCAAATCCAGGTATGTCATTTTAAAAAGAAAAACTCAGTTAAGATCAGTTTTCATTATGGACTCACTTTTAATGGAAATGAGTATTCTATCTATAATTATTTCATGACAAAACCTTTTAGCGTGGAAGTTTTGTATAGCTTGGAGTGAATTTTGTGTCAATGTTGGCAGTTTTTGTGTTATCAGGGCATATTTTAAATTCAGTGAGAATCAAAATTCACAGAATTTACTTTTCAAATTACAGTTTCTCATTAAATTTATGATTTAGGTATTAAAGCCCACATTCGATCCTAACTATAGCTAAGATAAAAATTCCTCATTATTGACCTATTTATTTACCTTTGATGCAGCTACCTCCTCTAGAAGTATAGAAATGTTGGATCTTTTGTTCTTCCAACAGATCCACAGGACAAAGAAACATGGGGAGATAGTGATCATAGAATTTCATATGTCTCAGAGACCATTGTAATTCACAAGGATATAGTGCAAATTCGTGATGATCAATGGTGGAGAGTCTTCTCTCATGGCTACATCGCACAATGGGTTGCAATGTATCCTTAAGATATAGATGCAATTTTTTATGCTCATTATGTGAATGAAGTTGTTGCCTTGGCTCCTCTCCTTGAAAAATTCCCATCTGTTGTAGGAAATAAAGCATTCATTGTATCAGGAGGCTCATTTTATCCATGTGAAGAGGTTAATTTGGCTCATTTTATCCAAGTGAGAGACGCTTCAAAATATTTGTATTGCGCCAATGCAACTTTTTATGGAATTGATCTCTGAAAATAATCATGTCAAGTTGCCATTGGTTTGGCTTGACTAGAATTACCCATTTATTTCACTTTAGCATCTAATTGAGCTCAGGGTCTTCTGTGTTTGGGTTGGAATTTATAAGAAATCAAGCTTTGGGTTTAAACTAGCTTGGGTGTTGATTTGCATCGAATTGAACAGTGAGATAAAATTGGGAAGCTGAGTTTGCCTTTAATCAGTATATTAATCCTCTTGATTTGGTTTGAAACTTCCCTTGAATCAAGCTCCATGCTAGAATCAGTTCGGCTAGGGACCAAAAATAAGTTGTGAAGTGCAGTGATTGAGCTGAGATCAAGACACTCTGATTTTTTGTTTGTTTTGGCTGAGGTCCTAAAAGATCTTACATGAGCTAGCTTTGCTCAGATAAGGTTATCACTCATCTTCTAGATCAGACAGGTCAGGTTATCATTTATCTCAGCTAGAAGGGTTGGTTATACCTTACCTGGTTTAGGATTCACATAAAATTAAACTAAGATGGAATTAGGGAATGTTAGCCTCTCTAAAATAACAATAATAAATCCAAAATAATAAAATAATTAATTAAATATTCCTAACTCTTGGGTTGTTGGGTTGTTCCTCAAAAGATGGAGTTTGTTTAGGAACTCCTATCTTTGTGGGTTTTTGGTGAGTAATTAACTCAACCAAAAGATACTAAGATAGCACGAACTATCTTCTCTCATCTATTTAATTGTAAATTAAAATTCTTTTAATAAGAGAGATTACATGAGGAAGCCATGAGGCTTCTGCCTTTTCCGCCTTTATTTTGTGTGTGCTGTGTTATGTGTGCTTTAAATCTGTTTCTGAGTTGATTTAATTTGTATCATGTGGTATCAGAGCCTGTGATTAGAGACCTGTGTGTTGTCGATTAACTGAAGGCCAATCCTTGAAGGCGTGCTGTGAATCACTGAGCAGAGATGTTGCTGTCAGCGCAAAGGAGGTTTTCTGAGAGCTGGTGTGCAGGCGAGTGTGAATGATCCTATAATCTGTGTGGAGCTCCAGAGATGTTGCTGAATCAGGCAGATGTGCGTTTCATGTGGCAATCTGCTTGGAGCAAATCGATTCTGGCAAATCGACTCTACATTTTCATGTGGCAATCTGCTTGAAGCATCGACTTCTGATTTAATTAGCATCGACTTCCTGAAACATCGACTTCTGATTTAATTGACATTGAATTTCATTCCAGCGTTTGAAAGGCGTTGAACTGCAGCGGAAGAACCAGCGTTTTGAATGGATGTGGTATTGCAACAGCGTTTAATTGAAAAGCGTTCTGCATGTGGTATTGCAACAGTGTTTAATTGTAACAGCGTTTAACTGCAACAGCGTTCAGCATTGAGAACAGCGTTCAGCATTCAAACAACGTTTTAAAAGATTAAAACCAGCGTGGAGCAGTGGTATTCGCAGAGTACAGCCGTAGTATTCGCAGAGTAAAGCCAACATTTCAAAGAGTTTAAAGGTCGATGGTGAGAACGCATCCAGCCGGTCCGGAGTTTAGCATATGTATGGGCCCAACGCATGATGGAGTGATCATCACCGTAGGTAGAAATGTGAACGACACTTTATTTCAGAAGGTAAAGAAATAATCCATTTGTGATGAACGTATTCCATTTAATGGTTAACATTATCTCTTTCATGAGAATACATATAACGTAGTGGAGCTTAAAATCATAAGTGGCATGATAGATTATGAATGGAGCTTTATATTTGGCACACAAAGCGTAATTTCATTTCTTAAAAAGAAATTTACTTTTTAAGAAGCGTTTATAATAAGTGGGAGGAGAGATAGTATGAGTGTAAAGCACATGAGAGAGAATAAGTGGAGAGTGTGTTTTAATTTTTTTTATTTTTTAATGAGTGAATGGGAGAGATAAAAAGTGACTTCACCATGCTCATTCCATTTGTTTAATGGAAATTATGTAAAAGCATCATTAATATTGATTGAGGAAAGATAAGGAATGACAAACATATTTTTGTGAGGGGAGTCATAAGGGTGAAGATTGTCATTGATTTTGTAATAAGAGTGATGCTTTTGTAATTTTTGGAGTAGTAAGGGTGATGTTTTAAATTCTTGGAGTGATAAGTTGTATTTTTTAATTTGGAGAGCTAAGGAGTGTTTCCATTTGTATTTGGAGTGATAAGGAAAAACCATTTTTGTAATTCAAAGTATTTTCTTACTTTGAGAGAGATCGTGTCACTATCCAGTCAGATTTTGAAGGCGCGTTGTTTCAAAGGGTTGTCAGCTTGGCATTATCTTTGCTTCAGATGATGTACTCCAATGATTAATAAAGATATCATTTTTTTTGGTGTTGATGTGTCCTAGATCCGCCCGAAATTGAATAAGGGGATCTTAGGAACACCATGTGTGTTTGATGGCGCATGTTTTTTTATGGCTTCATGTTGTTGCTTTATAATTTGTGTCTAGTTGTGACACATTAATAATTTCATACATAAATTTTAATATCAGCAAGCACAAAACTTATAACAAAATAGCTGCAAGATCAACACATGCATATGCACAACTACAACATATAATCAAATATTGTCTACATCTGCATTTTACATCAACAAGCCAATTCACTTCATCAAGTTCATGTACCTGCAGACTCAAAAGTCTACATCAGCGTTGTTATACATTATTTTCAGAACTTGTAATCAAATTCATTATGTTATGTTGATCATTACAAATTCATTGTTAATGAATTTTTAAGAAGACAAGTGAATTCATTATTTTAAAGTGAATTATTGTAAGCTTTCTTGGGTGCATTGTTGACAATGTTCGACACCCTTCCTTTACACAAAATCAATTGAGTTCATCAGTTTTTTCAAACAAGCAACAAGTTTACATCTCCAAGTGAGCGTGATTTCAAGCAATTTGCATCAAAACAGTACAAAGTTCAAACCTTCAAGCGAGCCAGAGTGAATTTTATTGCAACAATCATCATAGCAACCAAACAAGTCAAAACAATCAAGCAAGTTGAGATCCACATCAAGTGAGCATGGCTATTCATTCAAGCGAACGTGAAAAGTCAAGTGAACGCTTAAACAAACGCGACCATCATCAAGCGAGCGTGAATTCCAAATTTTAAGCAAGACAATTCTACAACTCTAGCAAGTGCAATCAGCAACAAATCAAGTGAGCGTGCCATTCAAGCCACATTCAAGCGAGCCTGTCATTCAAGTGAAACAGTTCAAAGTACGACATCTACTACAAGAGAGCTTGATTTCAAGTGCGCAAGTTCAGATGGCGCAACATATTCAGTTGTTAAACATTCTTCACAGTTTGATCATCTCCAGTGATGAAGACATGGTGCACGTCAGCAAAGAAACTCTTGGTGATCTTTCACGGCATCTACAACAAACACATGAAACTATTGAGTTTATTTAGCTCGAGTCACAACTTCAAAGGATTGAATTGCAAGAAAAGAGTGATACTTTCAAGTATTTGAACCATCCAGATGATAAGTCTTTCATTCCAACAGCTTCAAGTGTCGAAGTTGTTCCAGATCCAATTTCTCCCAAGCCCATCATCAAGCCCTGGGAAGAAATTCAGAATAAAAAGAATCGACGAGGCTTAGGATATGTCCAAGATGACGCCAAATTACATATTCCCGATTATTCCAAGCCCATTCAGTTCATCAGTGCGGGATTTCTTGAACAGATGCCCTCAGCACATTCAGAGACAGTTGCAGACAACCAGAAATGCACGCAACCCAAAGTTGCAGAAAAACAGAATTCCACACAACCTGAAGTTGAAGTCAAACCGAAATGTTCTCATTGTCAGAGAACCGGTCATATGGAAGATCAGTGTTTTGATCTCCATCATTGTCGCCATTGTGGCAAGTCCAATCATTCCTCAGACAAATGTCGCAATCAACACAAATCATCCAGATTGAAGATACATTATGAATGGATCGACCCTTGGGAATGGTCATCCAGAGTTAAAAGATTTATTAAGTTCTACAACCGCATATGATCACACATAGTGCAGCCAACAACGAAAATATGATGGTACTCTCATGCAGTTGAATGGGGGAGTACAACAGTGTAAAACTCCTACACCTAAAGGGGGAGTTCAGAAATACTTTCCAAGCGACGTGTCTCTCCTTTCAGTTGAAAAAGGGGGGAAAATGTCAATGAGATTGACAGTGGTTGTCAGACTGAAAGTCTCGACAAAACTAGCAAAATCATCCAGTGGGAATCTTCAACAGCCAGTGGGCATCATCGAAAAATTTTCCAGTGGGCATCAACAAATTGCCGGTGGGCATAAACCAGCACGGTGGGGCGATTCAACAAAATTGCCAGTGGGAATCAACAAATTTTCCAGTGGGCAGTCGACAGCAAAGAAGCAATGACAAAATAACAATAATAAATCCAAAATAATTAATTAAATATTCCTAACTCTTGGGTTGTTGGGTTGTTCCTCAAAAGATGGAGTCGGTTTAGGAACTCCTATCTTGGTGGGTTTTTGGTGAGTAATTAACTCAACCAAAAGAGACTAAGATAGCACGGACTATCTTCTCTCATCTATTTAAATTGTAAATTAAAATTCTTTTAATAAGAGAGATTACATGAAGAAGCCATGAGGCTTCTGCCTTTTCCGCCTTTATTTTTTGTGTGTTGTATTATGTGTGTTGTAAATCTGTTTCTGAGTTGATTTAATTTGTATCAGGAGAAATGTAAGTTCAATGAGCGAAGAATATTTGGAGGGCATGATTTCCGACTATGTAGGAGGAAAAGGAAAATTTAAGGCCAAATAATAACTCCTATGTGTGTTTAGCTACAATGCTGACATGTTTACAATTTTCATTTTCCATATAAAAAAGTTTTCTTCTTTACTTCATGATTCCTACTGTAGATTTGAAGACTGATCTATATGTTATATGGGAAATTCAAATTTCTAGGCATTGGAGAGACTTCATTAGTAATCCCTGTTCCCATTATCAAGAATGGGAAACTTCTACTGTGATAGTAGGAATCCCTTCAAAACTTCAGGTCTGTCACCAGGATTCAATTGAGTTTTTGCAAAAGAAGTCAAATGACATGAGAATGATCAGCATCAAAAGAGAACTCTATCATAAGGTTTTAGTTTTCCAGAGGCGATCATTTGGAGCTGAAACATTGGAGGAGTTAATGAGATTTCATTTTGCATGAATTCATCAATAAAAGCTCCAAAAACCACAATTACTTTGAACTATTTCAAGAGGAAAACACCCTTTGCACATCTTGAATCTCTTATGCATCAAAATACTCCATTCCATAGAATTTGGGTTCTTGGATTTGGAAGCCCAAATGAAAAATCATTCAGAAACATTCTGGAGACTCACAATGATTCAGGGATCATTTTTGTGAGCTTAAGCTATGATTTTCATTATTCTCGGATGTTTCAGATGGAATTACAAGTAGCTAAAGCTGATTTTATACATATTTTAGATCATGATATGATCCCTCCAAGAAAAATGTTACAAATATTAGGACATGTTGCAAGAACTGAGAAGTATAAAAGTGTTGTTTTTGGTAGTATTAGAAGGATATTACCCTTCAGATAGAAGGATTTTACTTTTCCAAGCTATAGGAAATATGGAGCCAAGGAGCAAGATTTTATTTACCTGATATTTCTTATGAAATTACAGTAGAAAGGGTTGTTTAGGTGGACTTTCTATCAAGCTCTTTGTTTTTATCTATGGAACTTGTCAAGAATTTATTCATTGAATCTCATATCATCTTTGTGACAGAGGAAGATATACATTTGACTTATGTATTTGAAGAAAAATATCCCTCCAAATGATTTACAATTATTACTCAGGACTGAAATTGAAAATGAATAGAAAGGTGTTGTTGTTGTTATCTCATAGTACTTTAATGCTATAAGCATCTCTTTGATCAAACTTGTTGAAGCCCCAATACTTATGAATTGTACATTTTTAATGTGGAAGTAACCTATCTGCGTAGGGTGTCCATATTTAAGTAGGAACCATAGAATCACATGTTTCTTACTTTTACCAGATTCATTCAGTCTGCAAAAAGTTAAGACATTTCATTGCCTACATGCTCCAATATTTGGGTAGCATGGGGCCTCATCACTTTCACCACTTTCGCTACCTTTTTGTACGAGCTACCATATTGTTTCTATGAGGAAAAAATAGTTTCTCAGATCTATATGTTCACATTTGAAGTGTGTCGAACCAGAGTAGAGTACTTATTTTTCATCAACTACCTATATTATAGAATCCTAAACTACTATGCATTCTAAAATTTGTGAAAATTTTATGGTCCACATAATTTAAAGTATCCATTATTCCAAGAGTCATCCAAGAAGTTTCTCATGAGTTTCTTTGTAAATGAATTTCAAATTAAAAGGAGTGTCCTGCACATGTGAAATACCATTTTTCTAGAAATTTACACCTTCAAATCCATGTGGTGATAGTAATGCCAAGTTTGGATCGTATCCATTGAAAGTTTCCATATTTATAGGTTTATAGATGCACAAATTAGATTAAATAAGAAACTAATCTTTTCAATTTGAAATTCACCATTTGTTGTGGAAATGCATAATTTGTTTCTTTTTTAATAAAGAAACTCATGCCTTGGAAATTTTCACAAAATTAAAATCTAGGTATGTCGTTTTGAAAAGAAAAACTCAGTTAATATCAGTTTTCACTATGGATTTAGTTTTAATGGAAATGAAAAAATTATCTGCAATTCTCTCATGATAAAATCTTTTAGCATGGTAGTTTTGTATAGATTGGAGTGAATTTTGTGTCAATTTTGGCAGTTTTTGTGTTATCATGACATATTTTAAATTCAGTTAGAATCAAAAGTCATAGAATTTACTTTTCGAATTAATGTTTCTCATTAAATTGTATGAGTTAGGTCTTAAAACCCACATTTGATCCTAACTATAGCTAAGACAAAAATTCCTCATTATAGACATATTTATTTATCTTTGATTCAACTACCTATTCCAGAAGTACAAAACTATTGGATATTTTGTTCTTCCAACAGATCCACATGAAAAATAAACATGGGGAGATAGTGAGCATAGACTTGCATATGTGTGAGATGTTTATCTTCATCCCTCCGTCAGAGATCAAATTTCTCTTGTTGCATTTCATTTTAGGTGTCTCAATCAGTTCAGTCAGCTGCTTTCCATAAGGAGCATGGATCATCTGACGGAAGGGTCTTGTCACTCATATCCCTCATGTCATGTACCTGTTGGTCTGTGTCTGTCTATCAAAATCATTTACAGTCATTTTTGATCTCCTGGTTAGCAAATAGTCATTTTAGGGTTTTTAGTCTCATTAGGTCTAGGGTTTCGTTAATTTAGTCTTCAAAATGACTAATAATGTCAGCAGGCACATGAGGGAGGTTCGAAATAGGTTTTCATCACAAAAATTTCATCGTCATAAAGCTTGATAATGATTTTTCTTCAAAACTCTGTTTTGAAGAAAAATTGTCTATTTTATCCTTTTGTAATAAATGCAGTGTAATTTTCAAAGTTTTTTAGTTGTAAAGTACTCCAGGAATAGTCCTGGTCACCTTTGGCAAAACCCCATGCCAGCTATCCATGCAAAGACAGACAAGAGATTCATCATTCAGCTCAAAAATCACAAAGGAAACAAAACAGAGTTTTAAAGTGAAGTGTCAAAGGTTTAAAACATTACAAAAGTGGGTTTTTCAAATAAAAAATAAAATTCATTGGTACAAATATGATTTTTATGTTCCAGCAATTCATTTGCATGCCAAAGATAGCATTGAGACAAGAGAAATCATGAAGGAGTGAAGAAATAGCGTTGGAGGCCGAAACTGTGGTGAAATTCATTGTCGCGGCGCACTGGCTAGTGAGTGCAGCACATAGGGCTGCTCTTCACTGTGTATTTTTGAACTGTCGCAGTGCATAAGGAAGGCGCGGTGCACTGGGTTGTGCGTGCGGCACATTGGCCTGAAACATAAAAAAAATTCCAGTCTTCTCCAAAATCATATTTTCTTGGTGGTTCCATGCTCGAGTAAGTTAAATCCATTCCCCTATTGTTCATAAATCATGTTTGGTATTGATTGAGATTGAAATATAAGAGTTTGAATCCCAAAACTTAAACCCTATCCTCTTTCTAAGAATTTTTCCCTTAGGGTTTTGAAGTTGGATTTTAAAATTTGTTTTGGTGCTAAACTTTCATTCCTCACCTTGTTTATTCCTCCCTCTCACTGTTATATTATCACTACAGTCCATCCCATATCCCCCCACATCCCTAAAGCCATTCACATCATCTCATTCCCATTGTCCCTATCCCATTTGCAAAATTTCCCAAAATCTCAAAAATTCAAGTGACTGTCCCTTGTCCTTAATTTTATCAAATCAGAAGTTTTCAAAAGATAAATATCACATGATTAAATCCCATTTTCCCCACTTCCCTATTTCCCCTACAGTCCCTCCCATACTACCATATTTGGCAATCCAATCAAAAACACCAAATTCTCATACAAGACAATATAGACCTTGCATCGACCTTGGACATCATGGAGGCAGATACTGATACATTCTATGACCGAGACAGTGATTCCACCACTAAAATACATGCACCAAAAAGGCTAAAAAGGAAAATAACATGTTGAGTCACATGAATAATCATTATTGGGCTAGAAATCATGTTTGCAAAGCGAGGATCAAGATCCGAAAGGAAAAACTAAAGAGGGCACTAAAGCATCGCAAAAGGCATGATAGACTCCAAATTTTGGCCAAAGCTTCTTTGGCCCAGCATAGTGCTTGATGATGGAAATTCAGCCCAAATTTCAAGAAATTTGGGAAATTTTTTGTCAATTTTGAATTTTTTGGCCTAAACACAGATTTTCCCGCCCGACGCGTAGCGCCACTTGGCGCGCGCTTATAATTGGCAGCTCTTTTGGAGGAAAACTTTGCATTTCTAGATTTTTCGTCAAAATTTATGCATGACTATCCATTACCTAAGAATTTTGACAAGTTTTGGGTTTCCTAAAGGGTCAAAAACACCCTAAAAATGACCTTTCTGCCACTTTTTGGACACAGAGGAAGCAGTGTTGGGAGATAGGATTTTTGGAGGGGAAAATGGCAACCAAATTCAGAAATTCCACCTGGCTTGGAAAGTAGATAGGCAGGGCTTTCCAATGAGCTATCCTACACTCAATTTTTACTTCAGGAAGGCCCTCAAAATCAGCCTCAAATTTGTGCTACGCATAGAGATTTCAGGTGCGACGCATTGGGAAATTTGGCCTGTTTTTCACTCAACAGCTCAATTTTTCACCTAGTTTTGGCCACTTTGAATTTTTCATGTAAATCTTGATGTAACTTGATGTAATTTCAAGACTATGATGTAATTTTGACACATTTTTACTCATCTTAGTAGATTCATTCACCAAAAAGTGAAATGTAAGTGAATGAATCAGTTTCCTATCATATAGAGGCAAGCTGTTTCATTGCCTATTTTCCAGTTCTTAGTTTAGATATGGTTGAGAAAACTCCTAGAATGATGAGCTAGACCCCTAGAGGCATGGGAATGAGTTAGTATTGTCTATATCTTGTATTTTCTCAATCATTTTCAGAGGTTGGACACTTGGGATTCCTTGGCACTTCATTGTACATTTCATCTCTACAATTTTGGCAAAGGAATAGACCAGGGTTTGCATCACTCTTTGGGATCCATGTGGCTCTATGTTTTGATGGTGTGTTTATCTATGTGATTTTAAGTTCATTGATTTTTATGTGTATCATTTCCCTTCTCCTTTCTTCTTAAATTAAAAAAATGAGTTATAAAGGTGGAATTCATTAGATTGCTTTGCTCTGCCTTCAGTTTTGTTTAATTTTCCACGTTTTCATCTTTTTGAAGAGGATTCCTGAAAGCCTCTTGCCCTCTTCATCTCCTCACCGGTCTGAACTATCCATTCACTCAATCCAAAGCATCAACACAATTTCCTTCCTTACCCCATTCAGAACTCTGCAAAAACTAGGCCTCATCATCGGACCCAAAATCTGCCTTTCCCTTTGATTCCAACAAAACCCCCAAAATCAAAATCAAACTCTTTTACCTATGTAACTAGCCTAAAATTAGCCTTTATTTCAAGTGATCTCAAGCCCTGTTGATTATTTTTGCTGAGATTGACCCGGAGAGACCCCTCTCCTGATCTGGTAGGGCTAGCTACCAAACTGAGCGTGGTTTGATGTTACCCTGAACTCTCCCTTCCTTCAACCTAAGGTAGATTTAGGCAATAACATAGTGGCAACCATACCGGGGAAAGAAAATTTAGTTGTTTTCTTTGTAAACTATAGACGGAGCCTAAAGTTAGCCAGGTAGCCTTTGAAACACTCTTGCTTTGCATTAGCGAAAGTAGATGAATGTTGCTTCAGTCAATCTCCGGTCTAGTTTATGAACTGAAAATTTGGTTTCCTCAGTAAGATCTAATCAAGTTCAGATATGATTGTTGATGGTGGGCCACAATCAGACACCGAAAGGCTGAAATCATTCACCAAGTGACTCTAAATCAGTTTCGAGATCAAATCCAAGGACTCCACTGGAGGATGAACCTAACCAGCAGAAACATGAAAGGACAATATGGAAAGATCAGGTATTCAAGTTGGAATTTCATCCAAGACATTTTTCTCTTTGTCATAAATTATTTCTTCTCTTTTCCCGAGAATGTCAAGAAGGCTTTGCACAGTATATTGTATTTGAGAAAAGATCCTCAGCCTACATTTGATTCCTTCCCTTTGAATATTTTGAATACCAAAGATTTGAATGCCTTTGAGCTTGATCAAGACCTTTCTTCCAAATATTATGATGACCGTCTTCAAACTGATGAACCTCGAGAGACCAAGACTGATTCTATACCTTTTGTACATACCCCTATACCTTGTAAAATTCCAGATCATTACAAGCCTCTGATTTTACCTCCTATATCCCATGCTTTCCCTAAAAATCATGACCTATATCTACCCAGATTTGATGGTGAACGCGACAATATCACTACTGAGAGACATGTTCTAAATCTTGAGTCTTTTCTTGGCCTTTTTGAAGTTGATGAAGAGGATGTCAGTATTAGGCTTTTTGCTCTTTCTTTTCAAGGCAAAGTCAAGAGTTGGTTCAAAGCCCTGCCTGATGCGAGCATCTCAAATTTCCAGCAGTTCGTCAAAGTTTTCCTCGACAGGTGGGTGATCAGACATAACCCTTTCTTGATTATAGAAGAGTATAACCAGATGAAAAGACTGCCAGGGGAGACAGTATAATAGTTTTCTGCCAGATTTAACCAAGTTTATAATTCTATGCCAATTGATATAAGGCCTCCTCCTGGATCTGCTCTCTTGCACTACCTGGCTGCCTTTGATCCGAAAATGGAGTTTCAACTAAGAGAAAGGAATATTGCAACACTTGAAGAGATGCAGAACAGTGAAATAAATGTAGAGGCTCATTTGCGGATCCGAAGGGCAAAGTTGAAAGAAGAATAGATGAAAAACATAGATCCAGAGAAATCAACATCTCTAGAGGTAAATCTTGACATGTTGGTAAGTGCAGTAGAAGAGATGAGGCAAAATATCACCACAAGGAATGAGTATAATGTTCAAGCCCATGGCTCGCTGATTAAAGAAGAACAAGTTGTTGATCCAGAACATTTTTTTTCTTATCCCAGTTGTCATAGATCTGATAATGATTGTTTTGTAGATCATCTTGGAGAAGAGATATTTGTTGATATGACATGTATTCTTGATGATGTGTTTTATACTAATGATTTGCCTCAGTTTGATTAGTATGATGATGATTATGTTCTCCAAACATAAGCTAATCTTGCAGACAAATCAGCAACTAGTTTGTGGAAGGAGGAAGTTCACTTTCAGCAGTTCGAATACAATGTTCAGCCATCACATATCATCTATGGAAATGATGAGGAAAGTGCAGCAAATTTTGAAGTAATTGAGGGATCTTTTCCTTTTTCTTTTGATTCCTTTTAGTTCATCAGAGACAACTTCCATGCAATCAGAAATCAACTATCGACAAGTCTTGATCTGGACCATCTTGAGGGAAATGAAAACCTTGTTCAATATTTCCCATATCCAGATTTGCAGCCCCCGAATTCCATTAAGTGTCAAGTTGCAGATGAAGAATTGGAAGCTGGAACATATGATAAAATGATACAAGATGATTCCGTACCTTTTTGTTTTGAATCATTTCAGTTTTTGAACGGAAATTGGCACAGTAAATATTCAAATGAGCAACTTGTAGGAAATCATGTAATCTCACCGAAACCAATAGAAAATGGGTTGTAGCAGTATTTTCAGTATTTTCAAGTTTTTCATGATCCAATAGCTGATGTGTTGGATGATGTCTGCAATCAAAGTCCTTCTCCATTGACTACATGTGAGCTTGAAATGTGCACTGATACAAACTTGATCTGGCAGCTGGTCTCTTTGTCATTTTCAGTAAGAGCCTTGTCACAAAGCTCAGATCAAAGTTTGCATTCATGGTATGAGGAGAAAATAAGTAATCCATTGGATGAGCTAAGTCCCAGTGTGCATGAACTTCAAGATCCTTATGCAGTGTTTTTTGGAGGTAGATAGAGAATCCATAGTATTCAACGGATCTGTTCACAAGTTTTCATGGGAGTTTCCTTTCAGTAGTTCTCTCTTGTTGTTCATAAGCGAGCACTTGCGGAGAATCCAAATAGCAGCCAGGATGCTTACATGGTTGCATTGGTTGTTTCATTTCACTTGATCAAGTGATGAATGGAACATCTAGAGTAGGTTGTATTGAATAAGCTTCATATTGAGCATATTTCTAGTTTGTCGGTTGTGTTTAAGTATCGAGTCAACTTTCAGCTGAGTGAGAGTCAATTTGTGTCGTTAAGTCATTAGTTTTCAGTCATGCATTTCAGTCTGAGTTTTTGACTCCATTGCCCAATGGATGAAGGCACTGTCTGCTTTCCAAATATCTGTAGTTCTTGGCACCTCCAAGGAGCTACCATCCCCATTGGAGACAATGTTAGAGTCGGTATCTTCATCCCTCCGTCAAAGATCAAATTTCTCTTATTGCATTTCATTTTAGGTGTCTCAATCAGTTCAATCAGCTGCATTCCATTAGAAGCATGGATCATCTGACGGAAGGGTCTTGTCACTCATATCCCTCATGTCATGTACCTGCTGGTCTGTGTCTGTCTATCAAAATAATTTACAGTCATTTTTGATCTCCTGGTTAGCAAAGAGTCATTTTAGGGTCTTTAGTCTCATTAGGTCTAGGGTTTCGTTAATTTAGCCCTCAAAATGACTAATAATGTCAGCAGGCACATGAGGGAGGTTTGAAATAGGTTTTCATTGCAAAAATTTCATTGTCATAATGCTTGATAATGATTTTTCTTCAAAACTCTGTTTTGAATAAAAATTGTCTATTTTATCCTTTTGTAATAAATGCAGTGTAAATTTCAAATTTTTTTAGTTGTAAAGTACTCCAGGCGCAGCCTTGGTCACCTTTGCCAAAACCCCATGCTAGCTATCCCTGCAAAGACAGACAAGAGATTCATCATTCATCTCAAAAATCACAGAGGAAACAAAATAGAGTTTTAAAGTGAAGTGTCAAAGGTTTCAAACATTATGAAAGTGGGTTTTTTTAAATAAAAAATTAAATTCATTGGTACAAATATGATTTTTATCTTCCAACAATTCATTTGCATGCCAAAGATAGCATTGAGCCAAGAGAAATCTTGAAGAAGTGAAGAAATAGCGTTGGAGGCCGAAACTGTGGTGAAATTCATTGTCACGGCACACTGGCCAGTGAGTGAATCACATAGGGATGCTCTTCACTTTGTATTTTTGAACTGTCGCGACGCATAAGGAGGGCGCGACGCACTGGGTTATGCGCGCGGCACATTGGCTCGAAACATAAAAAAAATTCCAGTCTTCTCTGAAATCAGATTTGTTTGGATGTTCCATGCTCGAGTAAGTTAAAGCCATTCCCCTATATTTCATAACTCATGTTTGTTATTGATTGAAATTGAAATATAAGAGTTTGAATCCCAAAACTTAAACCCTATCCTCTTGTTAAGAATTGTTCCCTTAGGGTTTTGAAGTTGGAGTTTAAAATTTGTTTTGGTGCTAAAATTTCTTTCCTCACGTTTTTTATTCCTCCCTCACACTATTATATTATCACTACAGTCCATCCCCTATTCCCTCGCATCTCTAAATCCATTCACATCATCTCATTCCCATTGTCCCTATCCCATTTGCAAAATTTCCCAAAATCTCAAAATTTCAAGTGATTGTCCCTTGTCCTTAATTATATCAAATCATAAGTTTTCAAAAGATAAATACCACTTGATTAAATCCCATTGTCCCCACTTCCCTATTTCCCCTACATTCCCTCCCGTACTACCATATTTGGCGATCCAATCAAAAACACCAAATTCTCATACAAGAAAACATAGACCTTGCATCGACCTTGGACATCATGGAGGCATATATTGATACATTGTATGACCGAGACAGTGATTCCACCACTAAAATACATGCACCTAGAAGGCTAACAAGGAAAATAACATGTTGAGGCACATGAAGAATCATTATTGGGCCAGAACTCATGTTTTCAAAGAGAGGATCAAGATCCTGAAGGCAAAACTAAAGAGGGCACTAAAGCATCGCAAAATGCATGATAGACTCCAAATTTTGGCCAAAGCTTCTTTGGCCCAGCATAGTGCTTGATAATGGACATTCAGCCAAAATTTCAAGAAATTTGGGAAAATTTTTGTCAATTTTGATTTTTTTGGCCTAAACACAGATTTTCCTGCCCGACGCGTAGCGCCACTTGGCACGCACTTATAATTGGCAGCTCTTTTGGAGGAAAAATTTGTATTTATAGATTTTTCATCAAAACAATTTCATGCCTATCCATTACCTAAGAATTTTGACAAGCTCTGGGTTGCCTAAAGGGTCAAAAACACCCTAAAAATGACCTTTCTGCCACTTTTTGGACACATAGTAAGCAGTGTTGGAGATTGGATGTTTGGAGGGGAAAATGGAAACCAAATTCAGAAATTTCACTTGGGTTGGAAAGTAGATAGGTAGGGATTTCGAAAGAGTTATCCTACACTCAATTTTGACTTTGGGAAGGCCCTCATAATCAGCCTCAACGTTGTGTTACGCATAGAGATTTCAAGCGCGCCGCATTGGGAAATTTGGCCTATTTTTCACTCAACAACGCAGTTTTTTGCCTAGTTTTGGCCAGTTTGAATTTTTCATTTAACACTTGATGTAATTTCATGACTATCATGTAATTTTGGCACATTTTTACTCATATTAGTAGACTCATTCACCAAAAAGTGAAATGTAAGTGAATGAATTAGTTTCCTATCATATAGAGGCAAGCTGTTTCATTGCCTATTTTCCAGTTCTTAGATTAGATATGGTTGAAATAGCTCCTAGAATGATGAGCTCGACCCCTAGAAGCATGGGAATGAGTTATGCTTGTCTATATCTTGTATTTTCTCAGTCATTTTCAGAGGTTGGACACTTGGGATTGCTTGGCACTTCATTGTACATTTCATCTCTGCAATTTTGGCAAAGGAATAGACCAGGGTTTGCAGCACTCTTTGGGATCCATGTGGATCTGTATTTTGATGGTGTGTTTCTCTATGTGATTTTAATTTCATTGATGTTTATGTGTATCATTTCCCTTATCCTTTCTTCTTCAACTAAAAAAATGAGTTATAAAGGTGGAATTCATTAGATTGCTTTGCTCTGCCTTCAGTCTTCTTTAATTTTCCATGTTTTCATCTGTTTGAAGAGGATTCTTGAAAGCCTATTGCCCTCTTTAGCACCTCATCGGTCTAAACTATCCATTAATTCAATCCAAAGCATAAAAACAATTTCCTTCCTTTCCCCATTCAAAACTCTGCAAAAACTTGGCCTCATCCCCGGACCCAAAATTTGCCTTTCCCTTTGATTCCAACAAAACCCCCAAAATCAAAATAAAATTATTTTACCTATATACCTAGCCTAAAATTAGCCTTTATTTTAAGTCATCTCAAGCTCTATTGATTATTTTTTCTGAGATTGACCTGGAGAGAGCCCTCTCCTGATCTGGTAGGGCTAGCTACTAGACTGAGCGTGGTTTGATGTTACCTGGAACTCTACCTTCCTTCAACCTGAGGTAGATTTAGGCAATAACATGAGAGACCACTGTAATTCCCAAGGATATAGTGCAAATTTGGGCTGATCAATGGTGGAGAGTCTTCTCTCATGGCTACATCACATAATGGTCTCCAATGTGTCCTCAAGATATAGATGCAATGTTTTATGCTCATTATGTGAATGAAGTATTTTCCTTGGCTCCTCTCCTTGAAAAATTATGATATGTTGTAGGAAATAAATCATTCATTGTATGAGGAGGCTCATTTTGTCAATGTGAAGAAGTTACTTTGTCTCTACGATGGCCAAATGCAGTTTTCCATGAGAAACGCTTCAAAATATTTGTATTGCACCAGTGCAATTTTTTATGGAATTGATCTCTGAAAATAATCATGTCAATTTTTCATTGGTTTGGCTTGACCTAGAATTGCCCATTTATTTCGTTCTGGCATCTAATTGAGCTCAGGTTCTTCTTTGTTTGGGTTGAAATTTAAAAGAAATCAAGCTTTGGGTTTGAAATGGCTTGGGTTGTGATTTTCATCGAATTGAATAGTGAGATAAAATTGGGAAGTCGAGTTTGCTTTTAATCAGTATATTAATTCTCTTGATTTCGTTTGAAACTTTTCTTGAATCAGGCTCCAAACTAGGATTCGTTCGGCTAGGGACTGGAAATAAGCTATGAATTTGTAGGTTTTAACCCTATACATAAATTATCTGCAAATGAATCTTAAAAATAAGAAAATAAGCAATAGTAAGAGAATAAAACATAAAACAGATACACACAGATATTTTCCCGTGGATCCCAAATCGGGACTACCAGCTTGATTTTTCATTATATTACTTTTAGTGCTACAACACATATATATACATGCCGAGGCATTCATAAACCCCAATCCATTAACCCTGAATTATAACATAATTGTAGTTCCCTTGACCAAATCTACAAAATACCAGGGGATAAAATCCATCATGCCCCAAAACCATGTGCAAACCCATGCACAAAAACATGGGCGGGTTTTCCCACTAAAAAATAGGGTCAAAATTTTTTTTCTCGGGCCGCTGCCCTAGACCCCAAATAGGGGGAGTTTCCATCCCCCCTATCACCCCCCTCTTGTACTGAGCACAATGTACAAGGGGATCTTTCGCCCCCCCTATGACCCCCATGTGCATGCAACTAATAGATAAGACATAATGTCCCACTTGTTATTTTATTTTTGTAGGGGGCCATAACAGAACTTAGTCATTAGTCTAGCTCTACAACATCCATTGTTTCTCTACACCAAGAAAAATTCTGAGTGTTCAAAGACTTTGTCAATGCATCTGCAACATTCTTCAAAGTGTCGAACTTTACCAGCAACACCCTTTTATCCTCAACCATATGTCTCACAAAGTGATATTGAACATCAATGTGCTTTGTATTTGAATGATAATCAAGGTTCTTAGCCCAGAAAATTGCACTTTGGATATCACGGTCTATCCTTATAGCTCGCTGCACCAACCCCATATTTGAACATAATATCTGCAACCAAACTACTTCCTTTCTTGCATAAGTGGCTGCCATGTATTCTTCCTCTGTAGTTCAAAGAGCCACCACAGACTGTCTTTTACTCATCCAACTGACTGCACCTCCGAATAGGCTAAACACATACCCACTTTTAGATCTTCTTTGGTCCATATCTCTAGCCCAGTCTACATCAGCAAAAGCATGGATGTCAAAAAATATATCCATTCCAGGTATTCCCTGGTAGTACAAACCATAATCACTAGTGCCACGCAAATATCTGAATACCCCCTTCACTGTTGTGTGATGCTCCTTCCCTGGTTTTGAGATAAGCCTGGTCAATACTCCCACTGCATGTGTAATGTATGGTCTAGTACAGACCATTTCATACATCAGGTTACCCACTGCACTTGCATATGGAACACGTTACGTATCCTCCTCTTCTTCTTGTGTCTCTAGACACTATTAAGCAGATAAATTTACACCTAAAGGAAGTGGAGCCTTCACCACTTTACTATCCTTCATATTGAACCTCCAATATTTTCTCGAGATACTTCCTATGGTTTAACTAGAGATTCATATTTTCTCGATCTCTCTTAATTTCCATCCCCAGAATATATTTTGCAGCACCAAGATCCTTCATGTTGAATTTGGAGAACAATTAGGTCTGAAAATCCTAGATAATTTCTTTGTCATTTCCAATCAACAACATATAATCCACATACAAGACCCAATAAATAACACGGTCATGAATTAATTTAAAATATACATAGTGATCCTCTTTACTTCTAGTGAAGCCAAGTCCCCATATATAGGTATCAAATTTTTGATACTACATCCTTGGTGACTGTTTTAACCCATACAAAGTCATTTTTAACCTACACACCAATTATTTCTTACCCTTCACCATAAATCCTTTAGGTTGATTCATGTATATCTCCTCTTCTAGATCCCCGTGAAGAAATGATGTCTTCACATCCATCTGTTCTACCTCAAAATCAAAGGTAGTAGCAAGAGATAAAAGTAATCTAATAGAAGTAACCTTGGCAATAGGAGAAAAAATATCACTAAAATCAATTCTAGGCACCTGGTAACAACCCTTTTATACCAATCTGGCTTTGTATTTCTCCACCTTGCCTTCTACATTCACCTTCTTCTTAGACACCCATTTTATCTAGATGGGATTTCTTCCATCCGACAACTCCACCAGATCCCATGCCTCATTCTTGTGCAAAGATGCCATTTCATCAACCATGGCCTCCTTCCATAGTTTTCCATCCTCTGAATCTATTGCCTCCCTGACAGTTCTGGGATCATCATCAATGATAGTTAAAGAAAAATTTGAAAAAAAATTAGATAGACTATACCTTTTTGGTTGCCTTCTTTCCTGAACTGATCTTCTCATACCTGGAGTTTGTGGCTCTTCCTCTTCTGAATATTATTCTGTTGTAGAGTCTGATTCATCCTCCTTTAGCTCAAAATCTATCTCCTTAGGTTCCTTTGGTAGGACTTGATTTTTAATAACATCTTTCACCTCTCTAAACACCACATATTAGTTGTACACAACCGTCCTCATTTCTGGGTTCCAAAGCTTGTAACCTTTTAAACAATCCCTATACCTAATAAATATGCACCTTTCAAATTTATTATCCAACATGGTCTATTTATCCTTTGAAAAATGTACATATGAATCACATCCAAATACCCTCAAATGTGAAAGAGAGGGTTTCTTAGCAGTCCACACCTCATGTGGAGTCTTATCCTCCAACGCTGATGAATGTGATATGTTAACCAGGTAACATGTAGTCTCCACTGCTTATGCCTAGAATTCATTTCCTAACTCAGTACCACTGAGTATGCTTCTTTCCTTTTCCGTCAGCGTTTTGTTCATTATTTCTACAACTCCATTTTTCTAAGGTGTGTATGGATTAGTATTCTATCATGCTATACCACACTTCTTACAAAATTCTTCAAATTCATTCTTGCAAAACTCTCCACGATTATCTATCCTCAACACCTTTATCTTCTTCTCTGTCTAGTTTTCCACCAGAGCCTTAAATATTTTAAATCTGTCAAAGAATTCAGATTTATTCCTAAAGAAATATATCCATTGATTCCTTGAGAATTCATCTATGAATGAGACATAATACACATATTTTCCCAGTGATGGAATCGACACAGGTCCAAACACATCATTCTGCACAAGGTCTAATATCTTGTTCGCCTTCTTAGCACTAGAAGGAAAACTCACCTGATTCTACTTCCCATATACACAATGCTCACAGAAATCGAAATCCAAAGAGAAATTAGACATACCTTCTACCATACCATTTCCATGTATTATCTGAAGGCCCTTCTGTGTAATATGTACAGGCCATTGATGCCATAGCATGGTCTTTTCCTGAGAGACCTCTAGGCTTTCCACTCCACTTTGAGGAACCATCAAACTATTGCACCCATCAATAATAGTGCTACCCTGAAGCTTGTACACAGTTCCAATCTGAACTCCCTGCATTAATAACAATTCTCCCTGAACTATCTTCTAAGTATCTTTCTCAAACACTGCTTTTACACCTGCATCATCCATATTTCTTATCTAAATCAAATTTTTGTCCAATGCAGGAATATGCAGAACACCTGGAAGTGTTCTAATCCTTCCACCTTGAAGCTTCAGCTTGAATTTTGCATGTCCAAACATTTTTTTCTTCCTATCAACCCCTAACAATAAATCACCACCATCATACTTCTCATACTCATAGAACCAATCCCTATGGGGAGTGAAGTGAAAGGAAGCACCTAAGTCAATCAACCATGCCTCATGATCTACCTGTGTATAGGAAGAAGAAGCCAAATACACATCCCCACCTTCATCCAAGGTGGTTTTTTCCTCTACAGAGGGAAAATCATCAGATCCATTTCCTTTCTTAGGAGCTTTAGATCTAGAGTCCCTTTTGTAGTGCCCTTCCTTTCTGCATTTCCAGCAAACCTTTACAAACTCTCCTGGAGATTTAGATATCCCTCTAGATTTATATCTCCCACTCGAAACCTTATTCTTTTTTACCTTCTGGGACCTTCCTCGTACAGATAAGGCATCTCCATTTTGGCCCTCCATATTTCTCCATCTCATTTCCTCTGACAACAAGGGTGAGACTATGTCCTCAAAATTCAAGGTAGTTGTATTGTTACCTATCACAATGACCAGACTATCCCACGAATCTGATAGAAAACACAATGAAATGATGCACTTATCTTCATTTGAGATTTTGATATCAATAGATAAAAGCTGACTTGCCATAGTATTGAAGGCATTCAGATGATATTTCTCCAAGTCTCCATCCTTCATCCATAGGTGATACAACCTTTTTTGCAGGAAAAAATTATTCACCAGAGACTTAGATTGGTACAAAGTCCCTAGCTTGTCTGAAAAAGTATTCATCATAGATTCCCCAGATGCATTCAACAATACTAAATCTTAGACACACAACTGTATTGTGCTCTTTTCCTTTCGATCCAACTTCTTCCAATCTTCATCTGACGTTGTCCTTGGTTTAGTACCCAAATCTACTACAATCCAATAATATTTATCCACCAATAGATCCTCCATACTGAGTTTCCACAACTCAAAACTCTGACAATTAAATTTATCGATCTCTATCTTTCCACTACTCACCATCTTCTTTCACCGCAAGACTCGATACCGCAAATCTCCCACTGAACAGGGTCGACCATAGGCCCGAAGAAAAACCCCTCAACAGCAAAGGAATCCCCTTGAAGCGGAAGCAGATCCGATACCAAATGTGGGTTTTAACCTTGTAAAGAAATTATCCGCCAAAAAATCTTAAAAAGAAAATAATAGCGAGAGAATAAAACATAAAACAAATATACACAAAGATTTTCCCCAGGATCCCAAATCGGGACTACCAGCTTGATTTTTCATTATATTCCTTTTAGTGTTAAAACACATATATATACATTCCAAAGCATTCCTAAACCCCAATTCCTTAACATTAGATTAGAACATAACCATAGTTCCCTTGATCGGATCTACAAAATATCCAGAGTTGAAAACCGTCATGCCCTAAAACCATGTGCAAACCCATGCACAAAACCATGTGTGGGACTGCCCCACCTATGACCCCCTGGCTGCACATGACGCAATGTACAGGTGGATCCCTTGCCTACCCCCCTCATGTGTGACTAATCATGAAAATAATATAACACATACCGAACAGAAGTGCCGTGATTGAGCTAAGATCAAGACACTCTGAGTTTGTGTTTGTTTTGGTTCAGGTCGTGAAAGATCTTACATGAGATGGCTTTGCTCATATAAGGATATCACTCATATTCTAGCTCAAATAGGTTATGTTATCATTTATATTAGATAGAAGGGATGGTTATAACTTACCTGGTTTAGGATTCACATAAAATTAAAATGAGAAGGGATTATGGAGCAATGTATGTTCGATGAGTGGAGAATATTTGGAGTCCATGATTTCCGATTATGTAGGAGGCAACCGAAGAGTAAGGCCAAATAAGAACTCTTATGTGCATTTTTTTATAATATTGACATGTTTACAATTCACATTTTCCATATACACAAATTTCCTTCTATACTCCATGATTCCTACTCTAGATTTGAAGATTGATCCAAATGTTGGATGGGAAATTAAAATTTCCAGGCACTAGAGAGACCTCATTAGAAATCCTTGTTCCCATTATCAAGAATGGGAAACTCCTGTTGTGACAATAGAAATCCCTTAAAAACTTGAGGTCTATCACCGGGAGTCAATTGAGTTTTTGAAAAGGAAGTCAAACGATACAAGAATGATCAGTGTCAAAAGAGAACTCTATCATGAGGTTTTAGCTTTCATAAAGTAATAATTTGGAGCTTAAACAATGAAGGAGTTAATGATATTTCCTTCTCCATGAAATTTATCGGTAAAATCTTAGAAAATCATAGTGATTTTGAACCATTTCAAGAGGAAAACATTATGTGTGCAGCTGAATCTCTCATGCATCAAACTACATTCCACAGAATTTGGGTTCTTGCATTTAGAAGCCAAAATGAAAATTCCTTGAGAAACATTGTGGAGACTTACAATGATTCAAGGATCATTTTTGTGAGGTCAAGCTATTATTTTAAGTATTATGGGAGGTTTCAAATGGCATTACAAGTAGATGCAACTGTTTTTTTATATATTTTAGATGATGATATGATCCATGGAAGAAAAATGTTACAAATATTAGGAGATGTTGCAGGAACTAAGTATAAAAGTGTTGTTTTGGGTAGTATTGGAAGGATATTACCATTCATATAGAAGGATTTAACTTTTCCAAGCTATAGGAAATATGAAGCCACAAAGGCAAGCTTGTATTTACCTATTCCTACTTATGAAATTATAGTAGAAAGGACTATTTAGGTGGACTTTATGTCAAGCTCTTGGCTTTTATCTATGGAACTTGTCAAGAATTTATTCACTAAATCTCATATCACATTCATGACAGGGGAAGATCTTCATTTGAGGTATGTATTTGAAGAAAATATCCCTCAAAATGATTTAGATTTATTACTTAGGACTGAAATTGAAAATAAATAGAAAGTTTTTTTTTTTTTTTATCTCAAAGTACATTGATATTGGAAGCACATCTTTGATCAAACTTGTTGAAGCTCCAATACTTATGAATTGTACATTTTGGATGTGGAAGTAACCTATCTAGGTAGGGTGTCTAGAATTAAGTAGGAACCATATAATGACATGTTCCTCATTTTTATCAAACTCTTTATTTCTGTAAAAGGTTAAGACATTTCATTGCCTACACGCTCCAATATTTGGGTAGCCTAGGGACTCATCACTCTCACCACATATGTTACCTTCTTTTACGAGCTACCATGTTGTCTTTATGAGGAAAAAACATCTACTCAAATCTATATGTTTACATTTGAAGTGTGTCGAACTTGAGTAGAGTACTTAGTTTTCATCAACTACTTGTAGTCTGGAACCCTAAACTATTATGCATTCTAAAATTTGAGAACATATTATGGTCCACATAATTTAAAAAATTCATTATTCCAAGTTTCATCTAAGCAACTTCTCATGAACTTATTTGTAAACAAATTTCAAATTAAAAGGTGTGTCCTGCACATGTCAGATACCACTTTTCTAGAGATTTACATCTTCGAATCCATGTGGTGAGTATGCCAAGTATCTATTGTATCCATTGAAAGTGTCCACATTTACAGATTCATATTCCCATCATAACAAGTCTAGATCATGGTCAATTGTAGACATAAACAGTATATATTGTTGTTCTTATTCAAATGGAATTGGAACTAGATTGTGATTGTTAGCCCCCTAATTTGGTTTATTTTTTTCCATTTTCCCCTTACTAAATCATAACCATTTACCTCTGTTTTAACTCTTTTATGCACCCTCATCTTGCACCAGTCCAAGCACGGTGACATATTTCGTATAAACTTTATTTTTCATATTTTTAATTCAACTTAACACTAATTAATTATTTATTACATGATTGATTACTTTTAATCACTCTTTGTAACATATTGATACATCCAATGTTTATTTGGTAGTTAGAGTAATTACCATGACCGTTAATCCTAGTGCAGGATCGGGTCTTGCATCGTTTCCAGCACAAAAAATCCTTGCAGCAGATTCAAACCTCCTTGATTATTGCTCGTTTTGAGCCGCTTCAACAATGATAGAAAATATTTGTAGTAGATATGAGCCTCCTTGATCACTGCCTCGTGCTTAGCATCTTCATCCATGACAGCAAGATCGATCCAAAGGCATACAAGATTGAATCTATGAAGGACGAAAGCTAGAGATTGGCTACAACCAGTTTTGCTAACCGTCTAATTTTAAAGACCAAAAAGCTAAATTCTACGTTTGGTTATGTAATCGGTTGAATGACCTATTTTGGCCTTTGGCCAAAGATCTATATAATGTAGAATGTAAATAGGACTAGAAGGCTAAGTTTTTGATAGTAGAAGAGAACAGAGACACAACTAGAGAGGCGATAGCAGGTCACTGTATTTTGTTATCGCCTAACTCTGGGCTAGACAATGTATTAATGTATGTACTTCCCTCAGTGAATTAATAAAAGGGATCTCCACCTCATGTTTCATAAGTTGCATTTCTGAATTTGATTTGATGAATTGATTAAGGTACTGAGCAGCATTTTTATTTAAAATGGAAATGTGCTAGTTGGCTAGGGCCCAGCCAACCCAGAACGTTTACCCCATTCCCTATTTTCCTGTAATTTATGTTTACGTTGTCAAGTGTGATTTAGTTTTAAGCACATGCATTCCTATCTCAGTGAATGCGGATACATTGTGTGAAGTAGATAAATTTCCTTTTCCTGCAATTTCTTTTTCTGCACTTGATTTCAGCTTTCCCCTGCCTAGTCCAAGCAAGAGAAATAACCCTGCACCAGTGCACATTGGTGTGATATCTATTTTTCTGAAATTCTGTTTTGATTGGTTTTCCTCCACCTGGTCCATGCAGGAGAAATGAACCTGCACCAGTGCACGTTGGTGTCATATCTCCTTTTCTGCAATTCCATTTGATTGGTTTTCCCCGCCTGGTCCGAACAGGAGGAATGAACCCGCACGAGTGCACGTTGGTGTGATCCAGCAAGGTTTCTTAGTCTAATTCCTAAAATATTCTTTCTTTCATTAAATTCTTATGATAGGATAAATATATATTGATTTTTTCTTTATTTTGGCACTCTTTTAAGATCAGAAACATTCACTTTTTATGTGTGCAATTTGATTTAACAGTATAAAAGCACTTGCAATAATTAAACACTCATTTTAAGAATTAAAGCTAAGTTCAGGAAGCTCTGATCCAGTGCAAGAACTAGTTTCTTGCCATGGGATCTAAGTGCTTTGAACTTGGAAAAGTTCAAGCCCTTGCATGAAGTAAAAAATCCCTTAGTAAAGACACCATTTATACCTTCTGCATAAATATCTGATCCTGCACTAGTGCAAGCAGACTGCGATAGTGTAGTACAGATTAGCGCAAGAAGGAAATGTCTAAAGGTGTAGGTTTAAGGCTGCATCTGATGAGACTTCTAGTGTCTCTGCTAAAGAAAAGCACACACTCAGTAGTTGAACAATAATTAGCTAGAGTGATTTCCTTTTACCTTTAATTCCCTCTTGCAAATGCATTCTTTCTTGTTCTAATCTTAGAATATTTTTGATGGTTCAAGTTTCTTTTTTCTCTTTTTAATTTGATTATGTAATCTTTCCTTTAAAGAAAGTATGGATTTATATTAGGAAGATTCATGTAATCTCTGGCATTTTCTATGCTCATATCTAAGTTTACGGATCCCCCAGGTTGACAAATTAAGTGTTGAGGAGTTTTCTTATGTGTAATTCCTGCACCCAACATTTTGGCGCCATTGCCGGGGAGGCGATTTGATTTGGTAAGAATTTTCTGATTATACAATAGAGGTAATTGTTTCCCTTATTTTTGCAGTATTTTTTGGAAAAGCTTCTTTAAAGGAATTTTACTAGTGTTAATTGATTTATGAAAACATTTTTACTAGAATTTGTTTGTTATTTTTCTTTCTTTTTTGAAATGAGTGCCTAGAAAAGGTAAGGGTTTGAAGCCCACTAAGGGCCAAAATAATTTTGAAAAAAAATCTCATATTGGGTCTCCTTCTATAAGCAGGAAGCCTAATCCAATTCAAACCCATCACGCAGGAACAATCCACCTCGATTCTGGTGACAACAGCTCAGGTGTGGGTTAGCATGTTGAGAGCGGTACAAGTAAAATGGAAACAATGGTGGACCATGAAGATCATTTGGAAGGGACCAGTGAAAACCAGGTAAGTAAAGAACAATCCAATTTTGTGTTTCCAATTGTGGATCGTGATACGGTGGCACAAATGAAGAATATTCCACCATAAACTCTCCCTCATTTCCATGGTAAAGTTCATGAATATCCTACATCTTTTCTATTCGAGCTTGATATTTTGTGTAGAAGTTATGATTATTCAACTGATGCTCAGAAGTTGAGATTATTTCCTGTTACTCTCAAGGACTCAGCTCTACGATGGTTTATGGGGTTAGGAGGCAATAATATAAACTCTTGGGATCAAATGAAGATAGTGTTTGTCTAAATATGAAGACTATTTCCAAACTTAGGACATGCAGGATGAGATTTTTACAATCATACAGGATGATGATGAAACTCTTGAAGATTACCTAGAAAGGTTTCTGTATATTTTACAAAGGTCAAAACTTCAGTTTGATCCCAGTTCTATTAGAACCCAGTTCTTAAGAGGACTTACTGATAATGCTAGAAATAATTTAAATTTGTTAGGACAAGGTGATATTTCTAAGAAAAATTTTGAACAAATTTGTGAATTATGCAGGAAATTTTCAAGAAATCATTAGAAATATGGTAGATGAACTCGAAATAGAAATGGAAAACCTAAATCTACTGATGCTATGATTATTGGACTAGAAAATAAAATGGAAAACATGAAAACTGATATAATAGATACTGTTACCAAACATTTAGACTATTTGAAATTCTAGCAAAAACTCATAAAGGAACAAGAGTAATTATGCATTTTCTATCCTAAATGTAGAGACAAGCATCCTCCTAAAGAGTGTCCTCTTAATTTGAAAGAAACTAATAAGTGTGCTATTTGTGCAGAAGACCATGTCACAGAAAAATGTCCCTCTATACCAGGACTTAAAGATGTATTTACAAGGGGACAGCCTAAAGTTGAATACTTGTATGCTATGGGAGAAAGAAGGAATTGGCCTCAAGTAGGTACAAGTATGGCTCCTAATTTTTGTCCATACTATTTTCATTATAATTCACATGCATATTCTTATCCTAACACTAATCAGCAGTGGCAATATGGGAATCAATATCAGCATGGGAAACCTTCTCAACCATGGCAACAAGGCTAGAAAGGCCAACTCATTTTTCATATTCCCACTAGCCCCCTATGCAGTCATATCCATCTACACATACACCTTATTCAATGCCTCAACTTCAGATTCAATCTGCACCACTGTTGCCTTTACCTCCACCCTTTTGACCTCCTTAGTTTCCTCCTCAACCTATGCCCAATCTTAACAATAAAAAAGTGGTGCAAATGATCTATGTAACAAACCCACCTTACCATTCAAGTACCAATCTATTCCAATTGGGGTTCATGATATTCAATTAAGATTGGGAAGGATTGTAACATCATAAAATCATGCAACCTATAGTGATTGTTGAAGAGGAAAATCTTAACCATTCTCCGAAAGATGTCAGTAAGCAACCCTTACCCTCTAAATCCATGCCATCTTCTTCCAACTAGCCTCCCTTCCCAGAGAAGCTAGTAATGGAAAGAAGTGAGCCTATTTATGAGACTATTTTGGCATCTGAGCTTCGGAATAGTTTCATTAAGATACCCTTGCTTCAAGCCATCAAAGTGATCCCCATTTGTACCAATATTATTAAAGAACTCTGTCTCAATAAACTTGGAAGGAAGATATTGGAACCCCACACCATTCAACTTTTTGGTAGGGCAGCAGAGTTGATGATGGGATGTGTGTCTATGAAAAAATATATTGATCCCAAAAACCCTTTTGTCTTAGTTCATATTGGTAATGTCCTTGTCTCTAATTTTCTTATAGACCTGGGGGCAGCCATTAATGTCATGACTAAGCAAACCATGAACCAACTTTAGTTATCTCATCTTCGCCCTACTCCCACTGTGCTTTAATTAGTAGATAGATCTAAAATTAAGCCAGAAGGAGTATTGGACGATGTGATCATATCATTGGATTCTTGGGAATATCCTATTGATTTCATTGTGCTTCAGCCAAAGAACCCAGTAGGAGAAAATCCCTTGATCTTGGGTCGACCATGGCTTTCTACGGCCGATGCATATATTGGATGTCGTTCTGGTGATATATGTATTTCACATGGAGATTCTAGGAAGAAAGTTACGTTATACCCCCCTGCTAGATCCATTCAGGACCTTCGAGATAATTTAAGGTTGGATCAAAGAAGTGATGAGGAGACTCATCCCATTTCCCTTATTCATCATTATACTAGGTCTTCACAAGAGGATGAGATTCAACATTTCCTGAATAATGTAGATACTATGCCTAATTTTGAGCCATTCAGCCAGATTTTCAGCCCATATTTTCAAGATAATCATGATTCTCATTATTATGTACCACTACATTTCACCACTCCATTGAGTACTCCTGAGCCTGATACTACGCTTTTTGAGATTAGCCCCGGTAAATCCTTGCATATTAGTTCAGATTTGGACTCATCTCAACAGGAGCAGCTAGTGAATTTATTTCAAAAGCATCTTAGTGCCTTTGCTTGGGGCTATGAAGATATGAAGGGTATTCCTCCTGAAACTTGTACACATTATATCTATATTCAGGAAGGAATTTAACGTGTCCAACAACCCCAAAGGCGAATGAATCTAGCTCTAAGAGATATTGTGAGGGAAGAAATATAGAAACTCTTAGATGTTGTTTTTATCTATCCTATTTCCGATAGTCAGTGGGTATCTCCATTAGTGTTAGTACCTAAGAAAGATGGAATATGGTGTATTTGAATGTATTATCGAGAATTAAACAAAGCCACTCTTAAATAATACTTCCCTCTCCCTTTCATTGACAAGGTGCTTGATACCGTTGCAGGAAAGAAATATTTTTCCTTTTTGGATGGCTTCACTGGTTATAACTAGATATAGATTGCTCCCGAAGATCAGGATAAAACTACTTTTACATGTCCATGGGGCACATTTTCTTATAAAGTGTTTCCCTTTGGGTTATTTAATGCCCCGACTACCTTTCAAAGGGCGGTCTTGGCCATTTTTGCTGATCTAGAATTTGTATAAATTTATATGGGTGACTTTTCTGTGTTTGGTGATTCTTTTCAGGAAACTCTCAAAAATTTGGAGAAATTAGTTCTCCATTGTCAGGAAGCCTAGCTCGCCTTTAGTGATAATAAATGTAGATTAATGTGCAAAGAGGGACTGGTACTTGGCCAGTTGATTTCTGATAAAGGTATCCAGGTTGATCCAGCAAAGATTGAAATCATTCTGCATCTTTCTGCAACCAAAACTCAAAGGGAAGTATGAGGTTTTTTAGGACATGTTGGTTACTATAGAAGATTCATTGAAATTTTTTATAATATAGTTGCCCCTCTTTTTCAACTTCTAGCTAAGGATAGTGAATTTTCTTGGTCCACAACTTGCCAACATTCTTTTGAAACATTGAAGGAAAAGTTGGTACAGGCACCAATTTTGAGAGGTCCTAACTGGTCCCTGCCTTTCACATTTCCTCTGATGCTTTATATTTGGCTATTGGCACAGCTTAGGACAAGAGGAAAATAAGAAATCCTATGCTAATTATTATATTAGTAACAATTTGTCTTCCATTGAAATAAATTATACAGTTACAGAGAAAGAGTTTTTAGCGCTAATTTTTGCAATTAATAAGTTCAGGCACTATATGATAGGATATGAAGTATTTGTACATACCGATCATTCCGCAATTAAATATTTGATGAAAAAACCATTGACTAGTGGTAGAGTGACTAGGTGGTTGCTATTGTTGCAGGAATTTAATGTTACTATTGTTGATAGACCAGGAAAACCTAATGTTGTAGCAGATTTTCTTTCTAGATTAGATAATCATGGTGCAACAACTCCTGTTAATGATGATTTTCTGGATGAACATATTTTTTCTATGTCCACAGATTCTTCGTGGATTTTTGACATTGCTAATTACTTGGTTACTAGGAAAACAACACCCCACTTGTCCGCTTGTGAAAAGCAGAATATTATTTAGAAAAGTGTTGCATACTCTTGGATTCAAGGAGATCTCTTTTACACTGGTCCAGATCTGATTATTCATAGATGTGTAAGAGAGGAGGAAGTGTTTGACATATTTAAAATTTGCTCATGATGAACCTTGTGGAGGCCACTTCGCTGATAAGCAGACTGCATATAAAGTATTTCGTTATGGTTACTTTTGTCCTTCCTTTTTTAAGGATGTCAAACAATATGTTAGACGATGTGATAACTGTCAACGAATGGGCCAGCCTAATCAAACGAATGAAATGCCTTTATGCCCCCAAGTTATGATTGAGCCGTTTGAAAAATGGGCTATTGATTTTATAGGGCCAATAAATCCAACGTCATCAAGTAAAAATCATATTTTAGTTTGTACAATTTTTGTTACAAAATGGGTAGAACCTAAAGTTGTTTCCATTGCTACAGAAAAAGTTGTTGTTGGTTTTCTTTTTACTGAAATCTTTACTAGATTTGGTGTTCCTAGAGAAATTGTTTCTGACAATGGTCCACATTTTATTTCTAATCCAATACAGGGTGTGATGGAGAAACACAAGATCCGACATAGGAAATCCATGCTGTATCACCCGCAAGCAAATGGCCAGGTGGAATAAAAAAAAAATTGATCGAGTCCACTCTTACAAAGACAGTAAATATGCATCGGAGGAATCGAATGAAATATTACTAGAATATTTGTGGGCATACCGAACCACTTGGAGAAAGAACACAGGACATACACCATATTAGCTGGTATATGGCAATCAGTTTCTCTTACCAATTGAATTCCAGATCTCTCTGAGGCACAACAAAAATGTCTTCTCCAATTAAATGAGTTAGATGAATTTCGTAGGGATGTTGTTCAACAGAACATACTAATTCAGCAGCAACGCAAAAGGTGGCATGACAAGTCTATTTAGAAAAAGAAATTCCAACCAGGTGATTGGGTGCTCCTTTATGATTCTAGATTTAAAAATTTTAAAGGGAAATTCCATACACGTTGGATGGGACCTTATGAATTGATCCGAGTATTTGAGAATGTATCAGTAGAAGTTAAAACTATTGATTGAAAAAATTCATTATTCCTGGTAAATGGACACAGATTAAAGAAGTATTTTTAGCCACTTTCCTGGAAAGATTTTACACAGCAAGTCCAATAGAAATTTAGGATGGTAGTGGTGAATGAATGGTAATACCAACGTTTTGAAAACATGAATTCTTCTTCGTTTTAAAATACAAAAAAAAAAAATTAAATAAAAAGTAAACAAAAATTATTTTCCTGTAATTATGAAAATCAGTTCACTGACATGATTATAGAAGGATCAACCTGAAAACCAGGTTGCTGGAAGGAAGATATAAAATTTCTAATAAAAAGAGAATGTTTCTTGATCTTTAGATATGCTAGCGACCATCAAGTAAAATTAGGTTTAGCAGAACCAACCTTTATACAATTGGGGTAATTAGCATGGATATTTTTAAAGTAATGCTTAATTCTCGCTGCAATTATTTTTCTTGCACCAGTGCAGACAGACCTTCCAAAAAATTTTCTGCCTTTCTTCATATTCCACTTTCGTAATATTACCTCAGTTTTCTTATTCAATCTCAGAATGATTAAGCTTCCCATATTCTTCCAAATTTACCCTGTCCCTTTCGTAAAAACCCCACTTTACCCTTGAATTTTTTCCCCTGTCCCACTTCTGTTTATCCCCTCTTGTGGTACTATTCCTAGAATCCCTGCAATTTCCCTTTTCCTACTTCTTTATTCCCTCATGAATTGCAGGATACCGCACATAAAGAGAAAAATATATGCTCTGAAGCATCAAGAAAGGGCGAAGAAAATTTGCAGTATAAGTTGAGGAAGTCATGTTGGAAGTCCAACCTATATTTTACTTAAATTCCTTTTTCTTTTTTTAGATATGATGCTTGCACTAGTACAAGCATGTCATCCTATATAATAAGTGCAATAAGAATGGTACCACCAGAATAGCATAGTTTAACCAGTGCAAGAATGAACCCTGTCAGAAACATAGTAAAATTTGTTCTCGTCACAGCATACGTCATAGGAAAGTGGTCATCATGAAAGTTTATAAGAATTCCTTTCACTTAGTTGATGATTACTTGTGCTATCATATTAACTAGGAGAAAATTATTTAAAGTACAAGGTGTTTTTATGTTAAGAATCATGATCATTTTTTAATGAATGCTAAAGTTCCTTTTTTGAATTAAGAAGCAGTGTGGAAATGTTTAAATTTTTCTTTGATATAATTTCCACTTTCCACCATAATCCTAGATGTCCTTCACTCATAATGATTACCTTACCTTGCCATTAAAACGCAGCTGCAAGTACCGATTCGGCATGACCTCAAAGATTCCACACGTCCATGGGTATTTCAATGGAGTGAATGGGTGATAAGTTGGAAGGGATGGTGGATGGTTGGATCCGTATCTATAAGAACCAATTTTCTCAGTGTTGCATGTAAATTCTTGACTATTCATAACTGCTAAGTAGTGATGCTACCTATTCGAAGTGAACCTTCATCTCTCATTCAGGTAGAATAGACTACTGAGTACTGCAATAGCCTTGTGCTATTGTGAGACTCAGGTGTTCTTCAATTCTTGCAAAAAAATTACGAGAACAACCGTGAAGTTTCCCTACAGTTTTCCAGAAGTTTCAAAAATGGCCAAGTAAAAATTGGGCCTCTAAAATTTTAGGTTACGGAATAGTTTATAGCAACAATGACATCCTTGGAAAATACTAGTGAATAGTGGTTTAAAAATCAGAAACTAGAAAGGAAGTGATGGCAGCGTTTTGTCGTCGAAAAGAATATGAAGGTAGATTGGAAGAAAGGAATTCCACACAGTGCCCTACTAGGATAGTGGCGGGACTTCCTTTTCATCCTACAGAAATTTGTAACGTATGAGGGAAGGTACTCCCTCACTTTTTTGTATCATTTTATGATGTTTCATCATTTCGAAGCCGATAGGCACATCCGGTGGAGGATTGATTTCCCCCATTTTTTCCTTAAGAGCTTGGAAATAATGGCGAAGGGTGTGCAAGACGGATGAGCAGACCAGGCCAACAAAAAGTTATATCGCCATGGCCTGATAAATATTTTAGTCTAGAAATAATTAGCAGTTAAAGGCATGACCTGGGAGGCGCTATTAAAATAGCTTCATAAAAATAAATTTGTTGGAAAGGAGACAGTGGAACCCACTAGCACAAGCAAGGGTCTGAGTAAGAATGTAAAGGGGAGTCCTTCTTGCACCAATGCAAAAAGGAAATGACCTGAAAAATCAATAGAAGAAAGGGCCCCATCTCCAAATAAAAAGAGAGCTAGTGCACCTATTGAAGAGACCCATTCTAGGACACTAGTACAAGCATAGACCCCGAAGAAGACAACCTGTCAGTCCTTGCGGATGCAGTAAAAACTGTAGAGGTAGAAGATGACACTCTGTTGGCTGATTTCATTAAAAATACTAGGAAAAAGAATGATGAATCTAGTGCAGGAGAAGAACCATAGTCCCAATAGGACATTAAATCCCCTCCTGCACCAGTGCAAGAAGAAGAACAAGAAGAAAAAGAACAAGAAAAAAAAGAAGAAAAACAAGGAAAATAAGAAGAACCAGAAGAAGAAGAAGACGAATAAGAGGAAGAAAATTTTGATGAAACCATGAGCGATATTGAGGTCCTTGAGGAAGAAACATCCCCTGTCGAGACAGAAAAAGAAGGAGATTTGGTAACTCCTGCTGCTCGGATAGTTGAACTAGAGCTTCAAGTTAAAAACTTAGAATAGCTCATAGCTAAAGTGTGGGAGGGTAAAGGACGAAGTAAAGAAGAATTAACCACAAAGATCCAGAAAAGGAATGTAGAAGTTTGAGTTTGGAAGCACTGTGTTGCGCAATGTTTCAAGCGCCTTAAAAAGGTTACAAAGAGACTAAAGAACATCAGAAAGAAGAAGTATGAAACATTGTAGGCTGATGTCAGTATGTCAGAGCAGGATTGAACTGGAATGCTCACAATTTTGAAGGTTTTTTTTTTGCAAAGGTAAAGATTTGTGTGAGGACACACAACAAATTAGGGATGGGAGGATGTTAGCCCCCTAATTGGCTCTCCTTTTTTCCATTTTCCCCTTCCTAAATCATAACCATTTACCTCTATTTTACCTCTTTTATGCACCCTCATCTTGCACCATTCCAAGCACGGTGACATATTTCTTATAAACTTTATTTTTCATATTTTTAATTCAACTTAGCATTAATTAATTATTTATTACATAATTTTTTACTTTTAATCACTCTTTGTAACTGATCGATATCCCCAACATTTATTTGTTAGTTAGAGTACTTACCGTGACCTCTGATCCTATTGCAGGATTGGATCTTACACCATTTCCAGCACAACAAATCCTTGCAGCAGATCTGAACCTCCTTGATCGCCGCTTTATTTTGAGTCGCTTTAGCCATGACAACAAATCCTTGCAGTAGACCTGAACCTCCTCGATCACTGCCTCATGTTGAGCAACTTCATCCATGACAGCAAGATCGATCCTGTGAAGGACGAAAGCTGGAGATTGGGATCCATGTGGCTCTATGTTTTGATGGTGTGTTTATCTATGTGATTTTAAGTTCATTGATTTTTATGTGTATCATTTCCCTTCTCCTTTCTTCTTAAATGAAAAAAATGAGTTATAAAGGTGGAATTCATTAGATTGCTTTGCTCTGCCTTCAGTTTTGTTTAATTTTCTATGTTTTCATCTGTTTGAAGAGGATTATTGAAAGCCTCTTGCTCTCTTCATCTCCTCACTGGTCTGAACTATCCATTCATTTAATCCAAAGCATCAAAAAAATTGCCTTCCTTGCCCCATTCAGAACTCTGCAAAAACTAGGCCTCATCCTCGGACCCAAAATCTGCCTTTCCCTTTGATTCCAACAAAACCCCCAAAATCAAAATAAAACTCTTTTACCTATGTACCTAGCCTAAAATTAGCCTTTATTTCAAGTCATCTCAAGCCCTGTTGATTATTTGTGCTGAGATTGACCCGGAGAGAGCCCTCTCCTAATCTGGTAGGGCTAGCTACCAAACTGAGCGTGGTTTGATGTTACCCTGAACTCTCCCTTCCTTCAGCCTAAGGTAGATTTAGGCAATAACATAGTGGCAACCATACCGGGGAAAGAAAAGTTTTTTATTTTCTTTGTAAACTATAGACGGAGCCTGAAGTTAGCCAGGTAGCTTTCGAAATGCTCTTTCTTTGCATTAGCGAAAGTAGATGAATGCTGCTTCAGTCAATCTCCGGTCTAGTTTATGAACTGAACATCTGGTTTCCTCAGTAAGATCTAATCAAGTTTAGATATGATTGTTGATGGTGGGCCACAATCAGACACCACAAGGCTGAAATCATTCACCAGGTGACTCTAAATCAGTTTCGAGATCAAATCCAAGGACTCCACTGGAGGATGAACCTAACCAGCAGAAACATGAAAGGACAATATGGAATGATCAGGTATTCAAGTTGGAATTTCATCCAAGACATTTTTTTCTTTGTCATAAATTATTTCTTCTCTTTTCCCGAGAATGTCAAGAAGGCTTTGCAAAGTATATTGTATTTGAGAAAAGATCCTCAGCCTACATTTGATTCCTTCCCTTTGAAGATTTTGAATACCAAATATTTGAATGCCTTTGAGCTTGATCAAGACCTTTCTTCCAAATATTGTGATGACCGTCTTCAAACTGATGAACCTCAAGAGACCAAGACTGATTCTATACCTTCTGTACATACCCCTATACCTTGTAAAATTCTAGATCATTACAAGCCTCTGATTTTACCTCCTATATCCCATGCTTTCCCTAAAAATCATGACCTATATCTACCCAAATTTGACGGTGAACACGACAATATCACTGCTGAGAGACATGTTCTAAATTTTGAGTCTTTTCTTAGCCTTTTTGAAGTTGATGAAGAGGATGTCAGTATTAGGTTTTTGCCTCTTTCTTTTCAAGGCAAAGTCAAGAGTTGGTTCAAAGCCCTGCCTGATGTGAGCATCTCAAATTTCCAGCAGTTCGTCAAAGTTTTCCTCGACAGGTGGGTGATCAGACAAAACCATTTCTTGATTATAGAAGAGTATAAACAGCTGAAAAGACTACCAAGGGATACAGTACAATATTATTCTGCCAGATTTAACCAAGTTTATTATTCTATGCCAATTGATATAAGGCCTCCTCCTAGATCTGCTCTCTTTCACTACCTGGGTGCCTTTGATCCGAAAATGGAGTTTCAACTGAGAGAAAGGAATATTGCAACACTTGAAGAGATGCAAAACATTGCAATAAATGTAGAGGCTCATTTGTGGATCCGAAGGGAAAATTTCGAAGAAGAAGAGATGAAAAACATAGATCCAGAGAAATCGAGATCTCTAGAGGTAAAGCTTGACATGTTGGTAAGTGCAGTACAAGAGATGAGGCAAAAGATCACCACAAGGAATGAGTATAATGTTCAAGCCCATGGCTCGCTGATTAAAGAAGAACAAGCTGCTGATCCAAAACATTTTTTTCTTATCCTAGTTGTCATAGATCTGATAATGATTGTTTTGTAGATCATCTTGGAGAAGAGAGATATCTTGATATGACATGTATTCTTGATGATGTGTTTTATACTGATGATTTGCCTCAGTTTGATCAGTATGATGATGATTATGTTTCAACATAGTTAATCTTGGCAGATAAATCAAAGAACTAGTTTGTGAAGGAGGGTTCACTTTCGTGAAGTTCAATACAATGTTCAGCCATCACATATCAGCTATGGAAATGATGAGGAAAGTGCAGGAAATTTTGAAGTAATTGAAGGATTTTTGCCTTTTTGTTTTGGTTCATTTTAGTTCATCAAAGACAACTTCCATGCAATCAAAAATCAACTATCGACAAGTCTTGATCTGGACCATCTTGAGGGCAATGAAAACCTTGTTCAAGACTTCCAATATCCATATTTGCAGCCCCTGAATGCCATTAAGTGTCAAGTTGCAGATGAATAATTGGAAGCTGGCACATATGATCAAATGATACAAGATGATTTCGTACCTTTTTTTTTTAATCGTTTCAATTTTTGAACGGAAATTGGCACAGTAAATCTTCAAATGAGCAGCTTGTAGGAAATCATGTAATCTCACCGAAACCAATAGAAAATGGGTTGTAGCAGTATTTTCAGTCTTTTCAAGTTTTTCATGATCCAATAGCTGATGTGTTGGATGATGTCTTCAATCAAAGTCCTTCTCCATTCAGCACATGTGAGCTTGAAACGTGTACTAATACAAACTTGATCCAGCAGCTGGTCTCTTTTTCATTCTCAGCAAGAGCCTTGTCACAAAGCTCAGATCAAAGTTTGCATTCATGGTATGAGGAGAAAAGAAGTAATCCATTGGATGAGATAAGTCCCAGTGTGCATGAACTTGAAGATCCTTATGCAGTGTTTTTTGGAGGCAGATAGAGAATCCATAGTATTCAACGAATCTGTTCACAAGTTTTCATGGGAGTTGCCTTACAGTAGTTATCTCATGTTGTTCATAAAAGAGCACTTGCGGAGAATCCAAATAGCAGCCATGATGCTTACATGGTTGCATTGGTTGTTTCATTTCACTTGATTAGGTGATGAATGGAACAGCTAGAGTAGGTTGTATTGAATAAGCTTCATATTGAGCATATTTCCAGTTTGTCGGTTGTGTTTAAGTATCGAGTCAACTTTCAGTTGAGTGAGAGTCAATTTGTGTCGTTAAGTCATTAGTTTTCAGTCATGCATTTCAGTTTGAGTTTTTGACTCCATTGCCCAATGGACGAAGGCACTGTCTGCTTTCCAAAGATCTATAGTTCTTGGCACCTCCAAAGAGCTACCATCCCCATTGGAGACAATGTTAGAGTCGGTATCTTCATCCCTCCGTCAAAGATCAAATTTCTCTTGTTGCATTTCATTTTAGGTGTCTCAATCAGATCAATCAGCTGCATTCCATTAGAAGCATGGATCATCTGACGGAAGGGTCTTGTCACTCATATCCCTCATGTCATGTACCTGCTGGTCTGTGTCTGTCTATCAAAATCATTTACAGTCATTTTTTATCTCCTCGTTAGCAAAGAGTAATTTTAGGGTCTTTAGTCTCATTAGGTCTAGGGTTTCGTTAACTTAGTATTCAAAATGAATAATAATGTCAGCTGGCACATGAGGGAGGTTCGAAATAGGTTTTCATCGCAAAAATTTCATCGTCATAATGCTTGATAATGATTTTTCTTCAAAACTATGTTTTGAAGAAAAACTGTCTATTTTATCCTTTTGTAATAAATGCAGTGTAATTTTCAATTTTTTTTAGTTGTAAAGTACTCTAGGCGCAGCCTTGGTCACCTTTTCGAAAACTCCATGCCAACTATCCCTTCAAAGACAGACAAGAGATTCATCATTCAGCTCAAAAATCACAAAGGAAACAAAACAGAGTTTTACAGTGAAGTGTCAAAGGTTTCAAACATTATGAAAGTGGGTTTTTCAAATAAAAAATCAAATTCATTGGTACAAATATGATTTTTATGTTCCAACAATTCATTTTCATGCCAAAGATAGCATTGAGCCAAGAGAAATCGTGAAGAAGTGAAGAAATAGCATTGGAGGCCGAAACTATGGTGAAATTCATTGTCACAGCACACTGGCCAGTGAGCACGGTGCATAGGGCTGCTCTTTAATGTGTATTTTTGAACTATCGCGGCGCATAAGGAGGGCGCGACGCACTGGGTTGTGCGCGCGACGCATTGGCTCGAACATAAAATTTTTGCCAGTCTTCTCCAAAACCAGATTTGTTTGGATGTTCCTTGCTCGAGTAAGTTAAAGCCATTCCCCTATTTTTCATAACTCATGTTTGGTATTGATTGAGATTGAAATATAAGAGTTTGAATCCCAAAACTTAAACCCTATCCTCTTGTTAAGAATTGTTCCCTTAGGGTTTTGAAGTTGGAGTTTAAAACTTGTTTTGGTGCTAAAATTTCATTCCTCACCTTTTTTATTCCTCCCTCACACTATTATATTATCACTACAGTACATCCCCTATTCCCTCACATCCCTAAAGCCATTCACATCATCTCATTCCCATTGTCCCTATCCCATTTGCAAAATTTCCCAAAATCTCAAAATTTCAAGTGACTGTCCCTTGTCCTTAATTTTACCAAATCAGATGTTTTCAAAAGATAAATATCACTTGATTAAATCCCATTTTCCCCACTGCCCTATTTCCCCTACATTCCCTCCCGTACTACCATATTTGGCGATCCAATCAAAAACACCAAATTCTCATACAAGACAACATAGACCTTGCATCAACCTTGGACATCATGGAAGCAGATACTGATACATTCTATGACCGAGACAGTGATTCCACCACTAAAATACATGCACCTAGAAGGATAACAAGGAAAATAACATGTTGAGGCACATGAAGAATCATTATTGGGCCAGAACTCATGTTTTCAAAGCGAGGATCAAGATCTTGAAGGCAAAACTAAAGAGGGCACTAAAGCATCGCAAAAGGCATGATAGACCCCAAATTTTGGCCAAAGCTTCTTTGGCCCAGCATAGTGCTTGATAATGGACATTCAACCAAGATTTCAAGAAATTTGGGAAAATTTTTGTCAATTTTGAATTTTTTGGCCTAAACACAGATTTTCCTACCCGACGCGTAGCGCTACTTGGCGCGCGCTTATAATTGGCAGCTTTTTTAGAGGAAAAAATTTTATTTATATATTTTTCATCAAAATTTTTGCATGCCCATCTGTTACCTAAGAATTTTGACAAGCTCTGGGTTGCCTAAAGGGTCAAAAACACCCTAAAAATGACCTTTCTGCCACTTTTTGGACACACAGGAAGCAGTGTTTGGAGATTGGATTTTTGGTGGCGAAAATGGAAACTAAATTCAGAAATTCCACTTGGGTTGGAAATTAGACAGGTAAGGCTTTCCAACGAGCTATCCTGCACTCAATTTGGACTTTTGGAAGTCCCTCATAATCAGCCTCAAATTTGTGCTACGCATAGAGATTTCAAGCGCGTTGCATTGGGAAATTTGGCCTATTTTTCACTCAACAACGCAGTTTTTCGCCTAGTTTTGGCCAGTTTGAATTTTTCATTTCAAAATTGATGTAATTTCATGACTATGATGTAATTTTGGCACATTTTTACTCATCTTAGTAGATTCATTCACCAAAAATTGAAATGGAAGTGAATGAATTAGTTTCCTATCATAGAGAGGCAAGTTGTTTCATTGCCTATTTTCCAGTTCTTAGTTTAGATATGGTTGAAACAGCTCCAAGAATGATGAGCTCGACCCCTATAGGCATGGTAATGAGTTAGGCTTGTCTATATCTTGTATTTTCTTAGTCATTTTCAGAGGTTGGACACTTGGGATTGCTTGGAACTTCATTGTACATTTCATCTATGCAATTTTGGCAAAGGAATAGACCAGGGTTTGCAGCACTCTTTGGGATCCATGTGGATCTATGTTTTTATGGTGTGTTTCTCTATGTGATTTTAATTTCATTGATGTTTATGTGTATCATTTCCCTTCTCCTTTCTTCTTCAATTAAACAAATGAGTTATAAAGGTGGAATTCATTAGATTGCTTTACTCTGCCTTCAGTCTTCTTTAATTTTCCATGTTTTCATCTATTTGAAGAGGATTATTGAAATCCTATTGCCCTCTTCAGCTCCTCATCAGTCTAAATTATCCATTAATTCAATCCAAAGAATAAAAAATATTTCCTTCCTTGCCCCATTCAGAACTCTGCAAAAACTAGGCCTCATCCCCGGACTCAAAATTTTCCTTTCCCTTTGATTCCAACAAAACCCCCAAAATCAAAATAAAACTATTCTACCTATATACCTAGCCTAAAGTTAGCCTTTATTTCAAGTCATCTCAAGCTCTATTGATTATTTTTTCTGAGATTGACCTGGAGAGAGCCCTCTCCTGATCTGGTGGGGATAGCGACCAGACTGAGCGTGGTTTGATGTTACCCGGAACTCTACCTTCCTTCAGCCTGAGGTAGATTTAGGCAATAACATGAGAGACCACTGTAATTCCCAAGGATATAGTGCAAATTCAGGCTGATCAATGGTGGAGAGTCTTCTCTCATGGCTACATCACATAATGGTCTCCAATGTGTCCTCAAGATATAGATGTAATGTTTTATGCTCATTATGTGAGTGAAGTATTTTCCTTGGCTCCTCTCCTTGAAAAATTACGATCTGTTGTAGGAAATAAATCATTCATTGTAAGAGGAGGCTCATTTTGTCGATGTGAAGAAGTTACTTTGTCTCTACGATGGCCAAATGCAGTTTTCCATGAGAAATGCTTCAAAATATTTGTATTGCACCAGTACAATTTTTTATGGAATTGATCTCTGAAAATAATCATGTCAATTTTTCATTGGTTTGGCTTGACCTAGAATTACCCATTTATTTCATTTTGGCATCTAATTGAGCTCAGGTTCTTCTTTGTTTGGGTTGGAATTTAAAAGAAATCAAGCTTTGGGTTTGAAATGGCTTGGGTTGTGATTTTCATCGAATTGAATAGTGAGATAAAATTGGGAAGTCGAGTTTTCTTTTAATCAGTATATTAATTCTCTTGATTTGGTTTGAAACTTTTCTTGAATCAGGCTCCAGGCTAGGATTAGTTCGACTAGGGACCGGAAATAAGTTATGAAGTTGTAGGTTTTAACCCTATACATAAATTATCTGCAAATGAATCTTAAAAAGAAGAAAATAAGCAATAGTAAGAGAATAAAACATAAAACAGATACACACAAAGATTTTCCCGCGGATCCCAAATCGGGACTACCAGCTTGATTTTTCATTATATTCCTTTTAGTGCTACAACACATATATATACATGCCGAGGCATTCATAAACCCCAATCCATTAACCCTAGATTATAACATAATTGTAGTTCCCTTGACCAAATCTACAAAATATCAAGGGCTGAAATCCATCATGCCCCAAAACCATGTGCAAACCCATGCAAAAAACCATGGGCGGGTTTGCCCACTAAAAAATAGGGTCAAAAAAGTTTTTTCTCGGTCTGCTGCCCTAGACCCCAAATAGGGGGAGTTTCCATCCCTCCTATCACCCCCTCTTGCACCGAGCACAATGTACAAGGGGATCTTTCGGCCCCCTATGACCCCCATGTGCATGCAACTAATAGATAAGACATAATGAATATTGTCCCACTTGTTATTTTATTTTTGTAGGGGGGCATAGGAGAACTTAGTCATTAGTCCAGCTCTACAACACCCACTGTTTCTGTACACCAAGAAAAATTCTGAGTGCTCACAGGCTTTGTCAATGCATCTGCAACATTCTTCAAAGTGTCGACCTTTACCAGCAACACCCTTTTATCCTCAACCATATGTCTCACAAAGTGATATTGAACATCAATGTGCTTTGTATTTGAATGATAATCAGGGTTCTTAGCCCATAAAATTGTACTTTGGATATCACGGTCTATCCTTATAGCTCGCTGCACCAACCCCATATTTGAACATAATATCTGCAACCAAACTACTTCCTTGCTTGCATAAGTGGCTGCCATGTATTCTTCCTCTGTAGTTCAAAGATCCACCACAGACTGTCTTTTACTCATCCAACTGACTGCACCTCCAAATAGGCTAAACACATACCCACTTTAGATCTTCTTTGGTCCATATCTCTAGCCCAGTCTACATCAGCAAAACCATGGATGTCAAAAAATCTATCCAATCCTGGTATTCCCTGGTAGTACAAACCATAATCACTAGTGCCACGCAAATATCTGAATACCCGCTTCATTGTTGTCTGATGCTCCTTCCCTAGTTTTGAGATAAGCCTGGTCAATACTCCCACTGCATGTGTAATGTATGGTCTAGTACATAACATTTCATACATCAGGTTACCCACTGCACTTGCATATGGAACACATTACGTATCCTCCTCTTCTTCTTGTGTCTTAGGACACTATTAAGAAGATAAATTTACACCTAAAGGAAGTGGAGCCTTCACCGCTTTACTATCCTTCATATTGAACCTCTACAATATTTTCTCAACATACTTCCTATGGTTTAACTAGAGATTCCTATTTGCTCGATCTCTCTTAATTTCCATCCCCAGAATATATTTTGCAGCACCAAGATCCCTCATGTCGAATTTGGAGAACAATTAGGTCTTAAAATCCTAGATAATTTATTTGTCATTTCCAATCAACAACATATAATCCACATACAAGACCCAATAAATAACACGATCATGAATTAATTTAAAATATACACAGTGATCCTCTTTACTTCTAGTGAAGCCAAGTCCCCATATATAGTTATCAAATTTTTGATACCACATCCTTGGTGACTATTTTAACCCATACAAAGTCATTTTTAACCTACACACCAGTTCTTTCTTACCCTTCACCAGAAAGCCTTTAGGTTGATTCATGTATATCTCCTCTTCTAGATCCCCGTGAAGAAATGATGTCTTCACATCCATCTGTTCTACCTCAAAATCAAAGGTAGCAGCAAGAGATAAAAGTAATCTAATAGAAGTAACCTTGGCAACAGGAGAAAAAATATCATTGAAATCAATTCTAGGCACCTGGGAACAACCCTTTTATACCAATCAGGCTTTCTATTTCTCCACCTTGCCTTCTACATTCACCTTCTTCTTAGACACCAATTTTATCTAGATGGGCTTTCTTCCATCCGACAACTCCACCAGATCCCATGCCTCATTCTTCTACAAGGATGCCATTTCATCAACCATGGCCTCCTTCCATAGTTTTCCATCCTCTGAATCTATTGCCTCCTTTGAAAGTTGCAGGATCATCAGCAAATGTGATAGTTAAAGAAAAATTTGAAAAAGTTTAGATAGACTATCACAGTTTTAGTTGCTAACTAAGAACGTCTTCTCATACAGGTTGTGGCGCCTACTCTTACGAATATTGATACATTGTAGAGTCTGATTCATCCTCGTTTAGCTCAAACTCTATCTCCTTAGGTTCCTTTGGTAGGACTTGATTTTTAATAACATCTTTCACCTCTCTAAACACCACATCTCAGTTGTACACAACCATCCTCATTTCCGAGTTCCAAAGCTTGTAACCTTTTAAACCATCCTTATACCTAATAAATATGCACCTTTCAAATTTATTATCCAACATGGTGCTTTTATCCTTTGAAAAATGTACATATGAATCACATCCAAATACCCTCAAATGTGAAAGAGAGGGTTTCTTAGCAGTCCATACCTCATGTGGAGTCTTATCCTCCAACGCTGATGAATGTGATATGTTAACCAGGTAACATGTAGTCTCCACTGCTTATGCCTGGAATTCATGTCCTAACTCAGTACCACTGAGTATGCTTCTTTCCTTTTCCGTCAGCATTTTGTTCATTATTTCTACAACTCCATTTTTCTAAGGTGTGTATGGATTATTCTTCTATCATGCTATACCACACTTCTTACAAAATTCTTCAAATTCATTCTTGCAAAACTCTCCACCATTATATATCCTCAACACCTTTATCTTCTTCTCTGTCTAGTTTTCCACCAGAGCCTTAAATTTTTTAAATCTGTCAAAGAATTTAGATTTATTCCTAAAGAAATATATCCATTGATTCCTTGAGAATTCATCGATGAATGAGACATAATACACATATTTTCCCAGTGATGGAATAGACACAGGTCCAAACACATCATTCTGCACAAGGTCTAATATCTTGTTCGCCTTCTTAGCACTAGAAGGAAAACTCACCTGATTCTACTTCCCATATACACAATGCTCACAGAAATCGAAATCCAAAGAGAAATTAGACATACCTTCTACCATACCATTTCCATGTATTATCTGAAGGCCCTTCTCTCTAATATGTACATGCCATTGATGCCATAGCATGGTCTTTTCCTTAGAGACCTCTAGGCTTTCCACTCCACTTTGAGGAACCATCAAACTGTTGCACCCATCAATAATAGTTCTACCCTGAAGCTTGTACACAGTTCCAATCTGAACTCCCTACATTAATAACAATTCTCCCTGAACTATCTTCTAAGTATCCTTCTCGAACACTGCTTTTACACCTGCATCATCCATCTTTCTTATCTAAATCAAATTTCCGGCCAATGCAGGAATATGAAGAACACCAGGAAGTGTTCTAATCCTTCCACCTTGAAGCTTCAGCTTGAATTTTCCACGTCCAAATATTTTTTCCTTCCTATCAACCCCTAACAAGAAATCACCACCATCATACTTCTCATACTCATAGAACCAATCCCTATGGGGAGTGAAGTGAAAGGAAGCACCTCAGTCAATCAACCATGCCTCATGATCTACCTGTGTATAGGAAGAAGAAGCCAAATACACATCCCCACCTTCATCCAAGGTGGTTTTTGCCTCTACAGAGGGAGAATCATCAAATCCATTTCCTTTCTTAGGAGCTTTAGATCTAGAGTCCCTTTTGTAGTGCCCTTCCTTTCTGCATTTCCAGCAAACCTTTACAAACTCTCCTAGAGATTTAGATCTCCCTCTAGATTTAGATCTCCCACTCGAAACCTTATTCTTGTTTACCTTCTGGGACCTTCCTCATATAGATAAGGCATCTCCATTTTGGCCCTCCATATTTCTCCATCTCATTTCCTCCGACAACAAGGGTGAGACTATGTCCTCAAAATTCGAGGTAGTTGTATTGCTACCTATCGCAATGACCAGACTATCCCACGAATCTGATAGACAACACAATGAACTAATTCACTTATCTTCATTTTAGATTTTAATATGAATAGATAAAAGCTGAATTACCATAGTATTGAAGGCATTCAGATGATATTTCTCCAAGTCTCCATCCTTCATCCATAGGTGATACAACCTTTTTTGCAGGAAAAATTTATTCACCAGAGACTTAGATTGGTACAAAGTCCCTAGCTTGTCCCAAAAAGTATTCATCATAGCTTCCCCAGATGCATTCAACAATACTAAATCTGAGACACACAACTGTATTGTGCTCTTTTCCTTTCAATCCAACTTCTTCCAATATTCATCTGACGTTGTCCTTGGTTTAGTACCCGAAAAGCTAAATTTTGCGTTTGGTTATGTAATAGGTTGAATGATCTATTTTGGCCTTTGGCCAAAGATCTATATAATGTAGAATGTAAATAGGACTAGAAGGCTAAGTTTTTTATAGTAGAAGAGAAAAGAGACACAACAGTGAGGTAGTAGCAGGTCACTGTATTTTGTTATCGCCTAAATCTGGGCTAGACAATGTATTAATGTATGTACTTCCCTCAGTGAATTAATAAAAGGGATCTCCACCTCATGTTTCATAAGTTGCATTTCTGTATTTGATTTGATGAATTGATTAAGGTACTGAGCAGCATTTTTATTTAAAATGGAAACGTGCTAGTTGGCTAGGGCCTAGCCAACCCAGAACGTTTACCCCATTTCCTATTTTCCTGTAATTTATGTTTACGTTGTCAAGTGTGATTTATTTTTAAGCACATGCATTCCTATCTCAGTGAATGCAGATACATTGTGTGTAGATAAATTTCCTTTTCCTGCAATTTATTTTTCTGCACTTGATTTCAGCTTGCCCCTGCCTAGTCCAAGCAGGAGAAATAACCCTGCACCAGTGCAAATTGGTGTGATATCTATTTTTCTGAAATTATGTTTTGATTGGTTTTCCTCCACCTGGTCCATGCAGGAGAAATGAACCTGCACCAGTGCACGTTGGTGTGAAATCTCCTTTTCTGCAATTCTGTTTGATTAGTTTTCCCCACCTGGTCTGAACAGGAGGAATGAACCTGCACCAGTGCACGTTGGTGTGATCCAACAAGCTTTCTTAGTCTAATTCCTAAAATATTCTTTCTTTAATTAAATTATTATGACAGGATAAATATATATTGATTTTTTCTTTATTTTGGCACTCCTTTAAGATCAGAAACATTCACTTTTTATGTGTGCAATTTGATTTAACAGTATAAAAGCACTTGCAATAATTAAACACTCATTTTAAGAATTAAAGCTAAGTTCAGGAAGCTCTGATCCGGTGCAAGAACTAGTTTCTTTCCATGTGATCTAAGTGCTTTGAACTTGGAAAAGTTCAAGCCCTTGCATGAAGTAAAAAATCCTTTAATAAAGACACCATTTATACCTTCTGCATAAATATCTGATCCTGCACTAGTGCAAGCAGACTGCGATAGTGCAGTACAGATTAGCGCAAGAAGGAAATGTCTAAAGGTGTAGGTTTAAGGGCCCATCTGATGAGACTTCTAGTGTCTCTGCTAAAGAAAAGAACACAATCAGTAGTTGAACAATAATTAGCTAGAGTGATTTCCTTTTACCTTTAATTCCCTCTTGCAAATGCATTCTTTCTTGTTCCAGTCTTAGATTATTTTTGATGGTTCAAGTTTCTTTTTTCTCTTTTTAATTTGATTATGTAATATTTTCTTTAAGCAAAGTATGGATTTATATTAGGAAGATTCATGCCATTTCTATCATTTCCTGTGCTTCATATCTAAGTTTACGGATTCCCCAGGTTGACAAATTAAGTGTTGAGGAGTTTTCTTATGCGTAATTCCTGCACCCAAAATTTTGGCGCCATTGCCGGGGAGGCGATTTAATTTGGTAAGAATTTTCTGATTATGAAATAGAGGTAATTGTTTCCCTTATTTTTGCAGTATTGTTTGGAAAGGCTTCTTTAAAGGAATTTTACTAGTGTTAATTGATTTATGACAACATTTTTACTAGAATTTGTTTGTTATTTTTCTTTCTTTTTTGAAATGAGTGCCTAGAAAAGGTAAGGGTTCGAAGCCCACTAAGGGCCAAAATAATTTTGAAAAAAATTCTCATATTGGGTCTCCTTCTGTAAGCAGGAAGCCCAATCCAATTCAAACCCATCACGTAGGAACAATCCACCTGGATTCTGGTGACAACAGCTCAGGTGTGGATTAGCCTGTTGAGAGTGGTACAAGTAAAATGGAAACAATGGTGGACCATGAAGATCATTTGGAAGGGACCGGTGAAAACTAGGTAAGTAAAGAACAATCCAATTTTGTGTTTCCAATTGTGGATCGTGATACGGTGGCGCAAATGAAGAATATTCCACCATCAACTCTCCCTCATTTCCATGGTAAAGTTCATGAATATCCTACATCTTTTCTATTTGAGCTTGATATTCTGTGTAGAAGTTATGATTATTCAACTGACGCTCATAAGTTGAGATTATTTCCTGTTACTCTCAAGGACTCAGCTCTACGATGGTTTATGGGGTTAGGAGGCAACAATATAAACTCTTGGGATCAAATGAAGACAGTGTTTGTCTAAATATCAAGAATATTTCCAAACTTAGGACATGCAGGATGAGATTTTTACAATCATACAAGATGATGATGAAACTCTTGAAGATTACCTAGAAAGGTTTTTGTATATTTTACAAAGGTCAAAACTTAAGTTTGATCCCAGTTCTATTAGAACCCTGTTCTTAAGAGGACTTACTAATAATGCTAGAAATAATTTAAATCTGTTAGGACAAGGTGATATTTTTGAGCAAACTTTTGAACAAATTTGTGAATTATGCAAGAAATTTTCAAGAAATCATTAGAGATCTGGTAGATGAACTCGAAATAGAAATGGAAAAACTGAATCTACTGATGCTATGATTATTGGACTAGAAAATAAAATGGAAAACATGAAAACTGATATAATAGATATTGTTACCAAACAGTTAGACTCTTTGAAATTTAATCAAAAACTCATAAAGGAACAAGAGTCATTATGCATTTTCTATCCTAAATGTAGAGACAAGCATCCTCCTAAAGAGTGTTTTCCTAATTTGAAAGAAACTAATAAGTGTGCTATTTGTGTAGAAGACCATGTCACAGAAAAATGTCCCTCTATACCAGGACTTAAATATGTATTTATAGGGGGACAGTCTAAAGTTGAATATTTGTATGCTATGGGAGAAAGAAGGAATTGGCCTCAAGTAGGTACAGGTATGGCTCCTGCTTGTTTTCCATACTATTTTCACTATAATTCACATGCATATTCTTATCCTAACACTAATCAGTAGTGGCAATATGGGAATCAATATCAGCATGGGAAACCTTCTCAACCATGGCAACAAGGTTGGAAAGGGCCAACTCATTTTTCATCTTCCCACCAGCCACCTATGCAGTCATATCCATCTATGCATACACCTTATTCAATGCCTCAACTTCGGAGTCAATCTACTCCACTGTTGCCCTTACCTCCACCCTTTTGACCTCCTTAGTTTCCTCCTCAACCTATGCCCAATCTTAACAATAATAAAGAGGTGAAAATGATCTATGTAACAAACCCACCTTACCATTCAAGTACCAGTCTATTCCAGTTGGGGTTCATGATATTCAATTAATATTGGGAAGGATTGTAACATCATAAAATCATGCAACCTATAGTGATTGTTGAAGAGAAAGGAGAAGAGGAAAATCTTAACCATTCTCCGAAAGCTGTCAGTAAGCAACCCTTACCCTCTAAATCCTTGCCATCTTCTTCCAACCAGCCTCCCTTCCTAGAGAAGCTAGTAATGGAAAGAAGTGAGCCTATTTATGAGACTATTTTGGCATCTGAGATTTGGAATATTTTCATTAAGATACCCTTGCTTCAAGCCATCAAAGCGATCCCCATTTGTACCACTATTATTAAAGAAATATGTCTCAATAAACTTGGAAGGAAGATATTGGAACCCCACACCATTCAATTTTTTGGTAGGGCAGCAGAGTTGATGATGGGATGTGTGTCTATGAAAAAATATACTGATCCCAAAAACCCTGTTGTCTTAGTTCAGATTGGTAATGTCCTTGTCTCTACTTTTCTTATAGACCTGCGGGCAGCCATTAATGTCATGACTAAGCAAACCATGAACCAACTTTAGTTATCTCATCTTCGCCCTACTCCCACTGTGCTTTAATTAGCAGATAGATCTAAAATTAAGCCAGAAGGAGTATTGGACGATGTGATCATATCATTGGATTCTTGGGAATATCCTATTGATTTCATTGTGCTTCAGCCAAAAAACCTAGTAGGAGGAAATCCCTTGATCTTGGGTCGACCATGGCTTTCTACGGCCGATGCATATATAGGATGTCGTTCTGGTGATATGTGTATTTCACATGGAGATTATAGGAATAAAGTTACGTTATACCCCCCTGCTAGATCCATTCAGGACCTTCGAGATACTTTATAGTTGGATCAAAGAAGTGATGAGGAAACTCAACCCATTTCCCTTATTCATCATTATACTAGGTCTTCAGAAGAGGATGAGATTCAACATTTCCTGAATAATGTAGATACTATGCCTAATTTTGAGCCATTGAGCCATATTTTCAGCCCAGATTTTCAAGATAATCATGATTCTCCTTATTATGTACCACTACATTTGACCACTCCATTGAGTACTCTTGAGCCTGATACTACGCTTGTTGAGATTAGCCCTGGTAAATCCTTGCATATTAGTTCAGATTTGGACTCATCTCAGCAGGAGCAGCTCGTGAATTTATTTCAAAAGCATCTTAGTGCCTTTGCTTGGGGCTATGAAGATATGAAGGGTATTCCTCCTGAAACTTGTACACATCATATCTATATTTAGGAAGGAATTCAACCTGTCCAACAACCCCAAAGGCGAATGAATCTAGCTCTAAGAGATATTGTGAGGGAAGAAGTATAGAAACACTTAGATGCTGGTTTTATTTATCCTATTTCCGATAGTCAGTGGGTATCTCCATTAGTGTTAGTACCTAAGAAAGATGGAAGATGGCGTATTTGAATATATTATCGAGAATTAAACAAAGCCACTCTTAAATAATACTTCCCTCTCTCTTTCATTGACAAGGTGCTTGATACCCTTGCAGGAAAGAAATATTTTTCCTTTTAGGATGGCATCAATGGTTATAACTAGATATATATTGCACCCGAAGATCAGGATAAAACTACTTTTACATGTCCATGGGGCACATTTTCTTATAAAGTGCTTCCCTTTGGGTTATTTAATGCCCCAAATACCTTTCAAAGGGCGGTCCTGGCCATTTTTGCGGATCTAGAATTTGTAGAAATTTATATGGATGACTTTTCTGTGTTTGGTGATTCCTTTCAGGAAACTATAAAAAATTTGGAGAAATTATTCTCCATTGTCAGGAAGCCTAGCTCGCCTTTAGTGATAATAAATGTAGATTAATGTGCAAAGAGGGAGTGTTACTTGGCCATTTGATTTCTGATAAAGGTATCCAAGTTGATCCAGCAAAGATTGAAATCATTCTGCATCTTTCTGCAACCAAAACTCAAAGGGAAGTAAGAGGTTTTTTAGGACATGTTGGTTACTATATAAGATTCATTGAAATTTTTTTATAATATAGGTTCCCCTCTTTTTCAACTTCTAGCTAAGGATAGTGAATTTTCTTGGTCCACAACTTGCCAACATTATTTTGAAACATTGAAGGAAAAGTTGGTACAGACACCAATTTTGAGAGGTCCTAACTGGTCCCTGCCTTTTCACATTTCCTCTGATGCTTTAGATTTTGCTATTGGCACAGCTTTAGGACAAGAGGAAAATAAGAAATCCTATGCTAATTATTATATTAGTAAGAATTTGTCTTCCATTGAAATAAATTATACAGTTACAGAGAAAGAGTTTTTAGCTCTAATTTTTGAAATTAATAAGTTCGGGCACTATATGACAGGATATGAAGTATTTGTACATACTGGTCATTCCGCAATTAAATATTTGATGAAAAAACCATTGACTAGCGGTAGAGTGACTAGGTGGTTTCTATTGTTGCAGGAATTTAATGTTACTATTGTTGATAGACCAGGAAAAACTAATGTTGTAGCTGATTTTCTTTCTAGATTAGATAATCCTGGTGAAGCAACTCCTGTTAATGATGATTTTCTGGATGAACATATTTTTTCTATGTCCACAGATTCTTCATGGTTTTTTGACATTGCTAATTACTTGGTTACTAGGAAAACAACACCCCACTTGTCCACTTGTGAAAAGCAGAATATTATGTAGAAAGTGTTGCATACTCCTGGATTCAAGGAGATCTCTTTTACACTGGTCCAAATCTGATTATTCGTAGATGTGTAAGAGAGGAGGAAGTGTTTGACATATTGAAATTTTCTCATGATGAACCTTGTGGAGGCCACTTCGCTGATAAGCAGACTGCATATAAAGTATTTCGTTATGGTTACTTTTGGCCTTCCTTGTTTAAGGATGCCAAACAGTATGTCAGACGATGTGATAACTATGAACGAATGGGCCAGCCTAATCAAACCAATGAAATTCCTTTATGCCCCCAAGTTATGATTGAGCCGTTTAAAAAATTGGCTATTGATTTTATAGGGCCAATAAATCCAACGTCATTAAGTAAAAATCTTATTTTAGTTTGTACATATTTTGTTACAGAATGGGTAGAAGCTAAAGTTGTTTCCTTTGCTACAAAAAAAGTTGTTGTTGATTTTCTTATTACTGAAATCTTTACTAGATTTGGTGTTCCTAGAGAAATTGTTTCTGACAATGGTTCACAGTTTATTTCTAATCCGGTGTAGGTAGTGATGGAGAAATACAAGATCCGACATATGAAATCCACGCCGTATCACCCGCAAGAAAATGGCCAGGTGGAATCAACAAAAAAATTGATCGAGTACACTCTTACAAAGACAGTAAATATGCATCGGAAGGAATGGGGTGAAATATTACTAGAATATTTGTGGGCATACCGAACCACTTGGAGAAAGAACACAGGACATACACCATATGAGACGGTATATGGCAATCAGTTTCTCTTACCAATTGAATTCCAAATCAAAACTTTCAGAACAACAGTTGAGTTAGGACTAGATCTCTCTGAGGCACAACAACAGTGTCTTCTCCAATTAAATGAGTTAGATGATATTCCTAGGGATGTTGTTTAGCAGAACATACTAATTCAGCAGCAACGCAAAAGGTGTCATGACAAGTCTATTTAGAAAAAGCAATTCCAACCAGGTGATTGGGTGCCCCTTTATGATTCTAGATTTAAAATTTTTAAAGGGAAATTCCATACATGTTGGATGGGACCTTATGAATTGATCCGAGTATTTGAGAATGTATTAGTAGAAGTTAAAACTATTGATTGAAAAAATTCATTATTCCTGGTAAATGGACACAGATTAAAGAAGTATTTTTAGCCACTTACCTGGAAATATTTTACACAGCAAGTCCAACAACAATTTAGGATGGTAGTGTTGAATGAATGGTAATACCAACGTTTTGAAAACATGAATTATTCTTTGTTTTAAAATACAAAAAAAATAAATAAATAAAAAGTAAACAAAAATTATTTTCCTGTAATTATGAAAATCAGTTCGCTGACATGATTACAAAAGGATCAACTTGAAAACCAGCTTGCTGGCAAGAAGATCAAAAATTTCTTATAAAAAGAGAATGTTTCTTGATATTTAGATATGCTAGCGACCATCAAGTAAAATTAGGTTTAGCAGAACCAAAATTTATACAATTGGGGTAATTAGCATGGATATTTTTAAATTAATTCTTAATTCTCGCTGCAATTATTTTTCTTGCACCAGCATAGGCAGACCTTCCAGAAAATTTTCTGCCTTTTTTTATATTCCACTTTCGTAATATTACCTCAGTTTTCTTATTCAATCCCAGAATGATTAAGCTTCCCATATTCTTCCAAATTTACCGTCCCTTTCGTAAAAACCCCACTTTACCCTTGAATTTTTTCCCCTGTCCCACTTCTATTTATCCCCTCTTGTGGTACTATTCCTAGAATCCCTGTAATTTCCCTTTTCCCACTTCTTTATTCCCTCATGAATTGCAGGATCCCGCACATAAAGAGAAAAATATATGCTCTGAAGCATCAAGAAAGGGCGAAGAAAATTTGCAGTATAAGTTGAGGAAGTCATGTTGGAAGTCCAACCTATATTTTACTTAAATTCCTTTTTCTTTTTTCAGATATGATGCTTGCACTAGTACAAGCATGTCATCCTATATAATAAGTGCAAGAAGAATGGTACCAGCAAAATAGCATAGTTTAACCATTGCAAGAATGAAAGCTGTCAGAAACATAGTAAAATTTGTTCTTGTCATAGCATACGTCATAGGAAATTGGTCATCACGAAAGTTTATAAGAAGTCCTTTCACTTAGTTGATGAGTACTTGTGCTATCATATTAACTAGGAGAAAATTATTTAAAGTACAAGGTGTTTTTATGTTAAAATTCATGATCATTTTTTAATGAATGCTAAAGTTCCTTTTTTGAATTATGAAGGAGTGTGGAAATGTTTAACTTTTTCTTTGATATAATTGCCACTTTCCACCATAATCCTAGATGTCCTTCACTCATAATGATTACCTTACCTTGCCGTTAAAACGCAGCCTCAAGTACTGATTCAGCACGACCTCAAAGATTCCACACGTCCATGGGTATTTCAGTGGAATGAATGGGTGATAAGTTGGAAGGGATGGTGGATGGTTGGATCCCTATCTATAAGAACCAATTTTCCCAGTGTTGGATGTAAATTCTTGACTATTTATAACTGCTAAGTAGCGATGCTACCTGTTCGAAGTGAGCCTTCATCTCTCAGTCAGGTAGAATAGACTACTGAGAACCACAATATCCTTGTGTTATTGTGAGACTCAGGTGTTCTTCAATTCTTGCAAAAATTTTATGAGAACAACCGTGAAGTTTCCCTACAGTTTTCCAGAAGTTTCAAAAATGGCCGAGTAAAAATTGGGCCTCTAAAATTCTAGGTTACAGAATAGTTTATAGCAGCAATGACAGCCTTGGAAAATACTAGTGAATAGTGGTTTAAAAATCAGAAACTAGAAAGGAAGTGATGGCAGCGTTTTGTCATCGAAAATAATATGAAGGTAGATTGGAAGAAAGGAATTCCGCACAGTGCCCTACTGAGATAGTGGCGGGACTTCCTTTTCATCCTACAGAAATTTGTAACCTATGAGGGAAGGTACTCCCTCACTTTGTTGTATCATTTTAGGATGTTTCATCATTCCGAAGCCGATAGGCACATCCGGTGGAGTATTGATTTCCCCCATTTTTTCCTTAAGAGCTTAGAAATAATGGCAAAGGGTGTGCAAGATGGATGAGCAGACCAGGCCAACAAAAAGTTATATCACCATGGCCTGATAAATATTTTAGTCTAGAAATAATTAGCAGTTAAAGGCATGACCTGGGAGGCACTGTTAAAATAGCTTCATAAAAATAAATTTGCTGGAAAGGAGACAGTGGACCCCACTAGCACAAGCAAGGGCTCGAGTAAGAATGTAAAGGGGAGTCCTTCTTGCACCAATGAAAAAAGGAAACGACCTGAAAAATCGATAAAAGAAAGGGCCCCATATCCAAATAAAAAGAGAGCTAGTGTACCTATTAAAGAGACGCCTTCTAGGACACTAATACAAGCACAAAACCCAAAGAAGACAACCTGTCAGTCCTTGCGGACGCAATAAAAACTGTAGAGGTCGAATATGACACTATGATGGCTGATTTCTTTAAAAATGCTTGGAAAAATAATGAAGAATCTAGTGCAGGAGAAGAACCATAGTCTCCATAGGAAATTAAATCCCCTCCTACACCAATGCAAGAAGAAGAACAAGAAGAAAAAGAACAAGAAAAAAAGAAGAAAAACAAGGAAAAGAAGAAGAACCAGAAGAAGAAGAAGACGAATAAGAGGAAGAGGATTTTCATGAAACCATGAGCGATATTGAGGTCCCTAAGGAAGAAACATCCCCTGTCGAGACAGAAAAAGAAGGAGATTTGGTAACTCTTGCTGCTCGGATAATTGAACTAGAGCTTCAAGTTAAAAACTTAGAATAGCTCATAGCTAAAGCATGGGAGGGTAAAGAACGAAGTAAAGAAGAATTAACCACAGAAATCCAGAAAAAGAATGGAGAAGTTTGAGTTTGGAAGCACTGTGTTGCGCAATGTTTCAAGCGCCTTAAAAAGGTGAAAAAGAGACTAAAGAACATCAGAAAGAAGAATTATGAAACATTGTAGGCTGATGTCAGTATGTCAGAGCAGGATTGAACTGGAATGCTCACAATTTTGAAGGTTTTTTTTTGGAAAGGTAAAGAGTTGTGTGAGGACACACAACAACTTAGGGATGGGAGGATGTTAGCCCCCTAATTGGCTCTCCTTTTTTCCATTTTCCCCTTCCTAAATCATAACCATTTACCTCTATTTTACCTCTTTTATGCACCCTCATCTTGCACCATTCCAAGCACGGTGACATATTTCGTATAAACTTTATTATTCATATTTTTAATTCAACTTAGCATTAATTAATTATTTATTACATGATTTCTTACTTTTAATCACTCTTTGTAACTTATCGATATCTCCAACATTTATTTGGTAGTTAGAGTACTTACCGTGACCTCTGATCCTAGTGCAAGATTGGATCTTACACCATTTCCAGCACAACAAATCCTTGCAGCAGATCTTAACCTCCTTGATCATCGCTTTGTTTTGAGTCTCTTTAGCCATGAAAACAAATCCTTGCAGTAGATCTGAACCTCCTTGATCACTACCTCATGCTGAGTAGCTTCATCCATGACAGGAAGATCAATCCAAAGGTGGCCGAGATCGAATATGTGAAGGAAGAAAGCTAGAGATTGGCTACAACCAGTTTTGCTAACTGTCTAATTTTGAAGACCGAAAAGCTAAATTATATGTTTGGTTATGTGATCAATTGAATGATCTATTTTTTCCTTTGGCCAAAGATATATATAATGTAGAATGTAAATAGGAGTAGAAGGATAATTTTTTGATAGTAGAAGAGAACAGAGACACAACCAGAGAGGTAGTAGCAAGTCGTTTTATTTTGTTATTTCCCGAATCTGGGCTGGACAATGTATTAATGTATGTACTTGCCTCAGTGAATTAATAAAAGGGAGCTCCACCTCATGTTTCAAAAATTATGTTTCTGTATTTGAGCTGATGAATTTATTAATTTACTGAGAAACATTTTTATTTAAAATGGAAACGTGCTAGTTGGCTAGGGCCCAGCCAACCCAACACGTTTACCACATTTCCTGTTTTCTTGTAATTTGTGTTTATGTTGTCAAGTGTGATTTAGTTTTAAGCACATGCATTGATGTCTGAGTGAAAGTGGATCCGTTGTGTGAAGTAGAGAAATTTCCTTTTCCTACAATTTATTTTCTTGCACTTGATTTCAGATTGGTTTTCCCCCGCCTAGTCCAAGTAGGAGAAATAACCCTACACCAGTGCACGTTGGTGTGATATCTCTTTTTCTGCAATTTTGTTTTGATTGGTTTTTCTCCGCCTAGTTGAAGCAGGAGAAATGAACCTGCACCATTGCACGTTGGTGTGATATCTCCTTCTCAACAATTATGTTTGCTTGGTTTTCCCCGCCTGGTCTGAGGAGGAATGAACCTACACCAGTGCACATTGGTGTGATGAAACAAGATTTTTTAGTCTACTTCCCGTAATATTCTTTCTTTCATTAAATTCTTATGACAAGATAAATATATATTGATTGTTTCTTTATCCTGACACTTTGTTAAGATCAGAAACATTGAATTTTTATTTGTGCAATTTGATTTAACAGATAAAAGAACTTTCAATAATTAAACACTCATTTTAAGAATTAAAAACTCAGTGCAGGAAGCTCTGATCCAGTGCAAGAACTAGTTTCTTGCCACGGGATCCAAGCGCTTTGAACCTGGAAAATTTCAAGCCCTTGCATGAAGTAAAAATTCCTTTAGTAAAGACACCATTTATACCTTTTACATAAATCTCTGATCCTGCACTAGTGCAAGTAGACGTGATAGTGCAGGACATATTAGTGCAAGAAGGAAATCTCTAAAGGAGCAGGTTTAAGGGCCCATCTGATGAGACTGCTAGTGTCTCTGCTAAAGAAAAACACATACCCTGTAGTTGAACAATAATTAGTTGGAGTAATTTCCTTTTATCTTTAATTCCCTCTTGCAAATGCATTCTTTCTTGCTCTAGTCTTAGATTATTTTTTATGTTTCAAGTTGCATTTTTCTCCTTTTAATTTGATTCTGCAATCTTTCCTTTAAATAAAGTAGGAATTTATATTAGGAATATTCATACCATCTCTGGCATTTCCTATGCTTCGTCTCTAAGTTTACGGATCTCCCGAGTTGGAAAATTAAGTGTTGAGGAGTTTTCTTAAGTGTAATTCCTGCACCCAACAGTGATAAAAAAAAAGTCAAGCCTTGATTAGCTGAAAACTTAGGCCTATATGAGGTTTCTCCATGAATGGAATGAATCATGATGATCACTACTTATAAAACTGCAAATTCTTGTATGCATTATTTGGATGTTGTGGTTTCTGTTTATCCAAAAAAATGCATATCTATAGAATTTCCTATGGAATCCATTCATAAATTGTAATCAAAAGAAAAATACGTTGTACAGATTGAAGAAAAGAACACGCCTACATAATTTATCAGTAACAGAGAAGAAAATACAAATTGTCTTAGTTCTAGTAAGCTCCTGTAATTTATTAAGCTCCACCATTTATGAAGCTCCAATAATTAAACTTACATCTTTGTCATCATATTTTTTTATGGAGTCCACATTACACATCTTTGCTATAGGATGGAAGTTTTAAAAATCTATTGAGTAAAACAAGTTTTTTTTTAATATTCATTGTTCTTTCATTAGAAGGAATTATACCTTGTACTCGGTTAGCAAAGTTCTTCCATTTAGCATCTAAAATGAGACAAGGTACATCCCTATCATTTGGAAGTAGAGTGAATACCTTTATATTTTTATATCTTGTAATTTATTCTTTCTACTAGTTTCGTAGCATTTTCTGGTGTTTTATTGAATAATTCCTAATGGTTTTGTTAGTTGAGCTATATTTCGTTGCACTATTCGTCCCTGCACATTTTTGTATCATTATAGAGAAACATTTCCATTAATTTGCAGTAACACTACTGTCCTTGAGATAGGAAAATATTTAACACTATCAAGCACATATGCATGATTAGGTGACAAAAATTAGACCTTTCTTGTCTAACTAGGTTGAGCCTAGGCAAGGGCTAAACCCAATCTTGGATGGAAGAATGATCTTCCCACCTGAAAAATGTTGTCAACAGGATTGTGCGAGGTGCAGTTAAATCTGGATGCCCCACAATGTTCTTATCCCTCACAAGTAGCTCCAATCCTCAATCTCTCCCCATGAGATTTGAAAAAGTGAGTTGATGGGGACAAAATTATCTATAAGCAATAATATAGGCCATCAAACATATGTCTGAATGTAGGAATTGTACAGGGAAAAGAGGTATTCCAGACATTTATATAGCTTTCATTAAATGTTGAGTCTTATGCATAAATGGTTAGAGGTGTTGTGTTCAAAATTTATCATATACTTTAACTTTACTCCATTACTTCAATAACTGTTTTGTATGTGGTACCGAGTTAATTTGATTGGAAAGGATAATGGTTATATATGATTCTTTAAGTTGATATATTAGGCTTATGTTTTCTCTCCCTTATTTTATCTTTTGTTGGCCTCTTTAAAGGTTGAAACTGTCTTCTTCATTTTAGTCAAATTTAACACAAAAAAGGTGTTGCTTCACTATATCTTGTATGTGCTATGAGTCTCCTACTTTCAACTTACAATGTTGGTAAGGGTATTCCCCATATTTATCAAAATCAGGTAAGCGTATCCACTTGAATTGATAGAGTTTGTATCTTCTTGCCTTTGTAGCAATTAATTTAGGGTCCAAAGCTTGATGAATTTTTGAATTTATTCATGTTTCTTCTTTAGAAGTTTCTCCTTCTAAGTGGTGTTTTTATCTGTGTCTAGGAAATTCTAATCCTCCTCTAGCTACACTAGTCCGACCTATATAAAAACAAATATTCATACTCTAGTTTGTGTCTGCATGGATTCAACCCATAATTCCCCTGTACAAAGTGTCATTTTATAAAGTAGGTCACTTTACTATTTTAATGGGATTGAAAATGTGAGTACAAAAGTGAGGGATGATTGGTCACATTAATCTAGGGACTTCCAACTCAAAAATTACTTTTGATTTCAAAACCTGTGGTACTAATAATTTTTCATAAATCACCCATGTCAGAATTGTTATCCATTTGAACTATTCACAGTACACATGCCCAACACAAATAATAAAAGATAATTTGACTATTTTAATATGTCATCTTTTTAACCCAAGTTCTTAACTGAAATTGTTGTTAGGTTTTACTCCAAATTGTTTTCTACTTGGAACCTACACTTTCACCTTATGCTTTCCTTTTGTTTATCTAGCACATTGTATGAATATATGCTTATGTTTCTCACCAAATGGGATCATTTTGATTCTTGGACCTTTTAAGAGGTGAGATGAAGCATACTTAGTTAAGGTTCTAAGCCAAGGGTTATTTTTTCATGTAATACTTGGATGGAAAATGTCTTTAAAGAACAATGTCTTATGTCTTGATATTTTGCTCTTTTCATAAAGGATTTATGTCAATAGTTATTGTTAATGGAAATTATTGATTATATTTATTACTTAAAAATAAAAACTCATGTCTTGAAATGAGTTAAATTATGTCCAAACAACTATAAATGGTGAGAATATTGTTATCAAATCACCAAAATACATGCTCTCCAAAAAGAGTAGATAACATGTTTCAAACATGTAATTACTTTAGTTGAAGACAACATTTCATCAACATACGGTGTATACTGAGAACACAGTAGGTACACATTTTATTCTATGGTGATGTTTTATTTACTTTATTTGTATAGGTCATTTGGTCAGATAATGGCCACTATTGTCCAATTGAAGAAAACTTGTTTGAGTTTATTTATTTTATGGTGACAAATGACATTAACAATATTTTTTATGTTGAGGTATATATCGTATAAATCCTTTATAGTGTAATTTATTTTATATTTCAATATTCATAAACTTTCATGTCTTATACTTTGCATTGTACCTTTTTTGTTGTTGTACAAAATGAGCTCAGTATTCATGGTAAGCAGCAAGAATTGAAGAAAGAGGAGAAAAATCACAGTAGAGCGAAAAAATGAAAATTAAAGAGAGAGAGAAGAGAACTGGTCTAGTGGTACTTGTAGAGCCAGTATCCTACATAAGACACACACAAAGAGATTGATGGTCAAGTCTTCAGAGTTGGTGAATTCATCTACAATGTCTTGTCAACACAATGATAGCATTTTGAAGTGATGAAACAATATTTCATGTGTAAGTTGTACTCCAACCAATATTAAGTTGGAAACTCTTTTTGTAATACTTTACATTTTATATAATATAATTTATGGTTGGAATTATTTATAGTTCCACTTGATATTGCTTAGTATTGTAATTAACATATGTAACTTTGTGTTTTCATATCAGATGAACATTTGCGTTGTATGACACTTTATTTTTTTTTAAATTTAGTTGCAAAATAATGACTAATTAATCTATGTTGATTAATAATAAACACATAAAATCAATCTAAAACTACTAGATAGAAAATTGATGTTTATTAATGATGAACACACATAGAATGAATATACGACTAAATTAGTTCCTTATGACGATTGTTAATGAAACTAAATGAAATGAATATAAACTACTAAAGTAGTCATTTATATAATGAATATTAAACTATCAAAAAAATTTAAATGACTATTGCAAATGATAAATTTGTAATTACAAATGACAACTAAATTTTCTATATATACGGATATTAGTAGCTAATTTACAGTGTCTTATAACACAACTAAAATTTAGTTATATTTCTTTGGTCATTAATTGGTTTCAAATGATGACTAAAATTTGCATATATATGACTATTAGTAGCTAATTTACAGTATCTTATAACATGACCAAAATTTTGGCCATATTTATTTGTTCATTAATTGGTTTTCTCGGGTGATCATTTACTAATATATTTTATTATATATTTGGTAATTAATTGTGACAATTAATGACAAAATCAATGATTAAATAAATGACCATTTCCATGCCTAAATTAATTACCAAATCAATGACTAAATGAATGACCAAATTAATGGCCAAATATACTACCAAACAACTAAATGGAGACAACCAATTAATTACTAAGCTAAAAACGACTAAAAGTTGGTGGCATTATGAGATATTGTAAATTAGCTACTATTGGCCACCGACCAAAAAATAGTCGTTTATATGAAATTTTTAGTCACTTTCTTAGTAACTAATTAACCATTTTGTACTAGTGTATGAATTATGAAGATGAACAAGTGCAACATGATATATCAAAATTACAAGAACAAGTGCACCAAATATCACTCTCACAAAGAGCAACAAAAAATGAAATGGAAGTTTTGAAGAAAGGCATGGAAGCTAAGATGGATGGTTTGAAGAAGGGCATGGAAGCTAATATGTATGGTTTGAAGAAGGATGTGGAAGCTAATATTGATGGTATAGAAGAAAAAATGAAAGGCAACATGGAAGACATGAAGAATGATCTAATGGAAGGTTTGAAGGAAGGTTTGACAAAGTTGATACAAGAAATTATTCCTAATGGAGAAAAGATAGTATAGGAAACTCATGATGAGAACAAAATAAATGTTAATCATGATTTTATAAACTCATAATTTTGATGGAAGACCCATGATATTCCAAATATAGATATGAGGAAGTTTGATGGCAAGGATCTCGTAACATCAATACTATAAATGGAGCAATATTTTGATCTGAATAATGTGCAAAACACAGAAAAGGTACGTATTTCGACTTTATATTTAGAAAAAAAATACATTTGTATGGTATCGATGTCTTTGATCCCTTAAAAAAATTGTCACTTAGTCAATTTTTACAGAGGAAATGAAAGCACATTATGAGGATACAAAGACAAATAGCTTATTTAGCCAATTGATAAACCTCAAACAAAAGGGTTCAGTGGTGGAGAACATCGAGGACTTCCAAAATTTGAATATAAGTGTAATTTATATTCCGAAGGAACAAGGAATTGATGCCTTCATATGGAATTTAATGTATAGCATCCAACATGAGGTTCACCTTTTGGAACCTGATTCATTGGAGAAGGCATTTAGGTTGGCAAGAAAAGTTGAATGTAAAATTATGGCAACAAGGAAGCCTACCACTCACATCTATAAAGATAAAAGTGTTGCTACTCCTAGAATTCCACAACCTACAAGGTTGACACCAAAAAATTTGGAAGAAAATAGATCAAAAGGGCTTCCCTATAGTTGTGATAGAAAATACACTAAAGGTCATAAGTTTATTGAGAATAAATTATTTTACATATATTGTGAATAGGAGGAATAAAATGAAGAGGTTATACACTAGGAACCAACGCTAGAAAAAGAATAAATGAGTCTCACCATATCGTGTAATGCATTGGTAGAAATTACCACTCCTTAAAATCTCAAGATAAAAGGACATATCAAGAAGAAAAAGGTAATAGTGTTGATTGATTCAGGTAGTACCCATAATTGTATTAATTGTAAGGTAGCCAAGGAATTGAATTTCTTCCTATGCCCAACACCAAAATGTCAAGTGATGTTTTAAAATGGAGGAACCATAAGTTTCTCTAGAAAATACCATAATATCAAGCTAACCATGGGGGAATATGTATTGAATAGTCCAATTCTTTCCATTCAAATGGGAGGTGATGATGTTTTACTAGGAGTACAATGGTTACAATATTTGGTGACGGTAGCTTTTAATTTTCAAGAACTATTCTTGAAATTTTTTTCGAAAGGAAAGGAAGTCAAATTACGAGGTATCATTGGGAATCTGGGAAAGATAATAAGCTCTAATGTCGTGACAAAGCTTTTGACGAAATAAAAACGAGGTGTAATTTCATATTTATGCTCACTAGAAGTTCCAACATCAAAATGATCTATTTCTCGATATCTAAAAAATGTTTTGGACAATCATTCCAAGCTATTTGAAGCTCCCAAAGGACTCCCACCTATTCATGATCATGATCATGCTATTCATTTGATTCTAGGAAGTGTTACTCCAAACATCAGGCCTTACAATATTGTTATCTCCAAAATATTGAAATTGAACGTATGATTGCTAAAATGTTAGAGGCTAGTATAATTCAACCTAGTCCAAGTTCTTTCTCTGATCCAGTAGTATTGGTGTACAAGAAGGATGGATCATGGTGCATGTGTCTGGATTATAGGGAGATTAGTAAACTCACAATTAAAGGTAATTTTTTCATTCCTGTGATTGATGCATTATTGAATGAGTTGCATGGAGCAATTTATTTTACCAAGTTGGATCTTCATTCAGGATACCATAAAATTAGAATGAAGACTGAATATATTCTGAAAACAACATTTCAAACTCATGAGGGTCATTACGTATTTTTGATCACGCCCTTTGGCATTACCAATGCACCTTCTACATTTCAAGGGCTGATGAATTTCATTTCCAAACCATTCCTTAGAAAATTTGTGCTATTATTTTTCGATGATATACTAATCTAAAATAGGTCTTGGAAGGATCATGTTCAACATGTTGACAGGATGCTCAAACTATTGGAGGAGAAACAATTATATGAAAAAACTTTGAAATGTTTCTTTGGAGTACAAGAGGTGGAATATATGGCTCATATTGTAACTCACGAGGGTGTTAAGGTAAACCCTAACAAAATTAAAGCAATTAAGGAATGGAAATTCCACACAACCATAAAGAAATTGAGAGGATTCCTTGCGTTAACAAGGTATTATCTCAAGTTTTTAAAGATTTATAGGAGAATAACAACACCTCTAACAACATTATTGAAGAAAGATGCATTTTGATGGACTCCTAAAGCAACTAAGGCATTTGAACATCTTGAAGAGGCAATGTGTCTAGCACCAGTCTTAGCACAAGAATTGGTGTTGTTTTAATGCAAGAAGGGAGACCCATTGCTTTTAAAATTCATCTGATCAAACGAAAGACTTTACAGAAAGCTATTTATGAGAAGGAAATGTCGGAAATACTACATGCACTAAAGAAATGGCGACCTTACCTAACGGGGAGCCACTTCAAGGTAAAAAAGGATCATAATAGTCTTAAACAATTTTTGGAACAAATACTTTCTTTAGAAGAGTAACAAAATTGGGTCACAAAGATGTTGGGTTATGACTTTGAAATCATCTACAAAAAAGGGAAGAAAAATGTTTTTTGCAGATGTACTATCAAGAAAGGATGACGAGGTGGAAGCATTGCTTTGTGCCATTTCTATTATCCAACCATATTGAATAACCGAAGCAAGGGATAAATGGAATAAGGATGAATAAGTGCGGACACTCATTTAGAAGTTGCAGCAATATCCTAGCACATATGATACATTTAGCTGGAAAAATAATTCCTTATGGTACAAAGATCGCTTATAGATTTGTAAGAATTCCCAACTAAAACAATACATTCTTTTGGAATTGCACACTTCTCCTTTAGAAGGACACGTGGGATTTTTAAAAAATTACCAAAGGGTGAAGAAATATTTTTTTTGAGATGGCCTTAAATATGATATTCAAAACTTGGTCACGGAATGTTTGGTTTGCCGCAAAATAAAGTTGACGCAATTAACACCCTAGGTCTTCTAGAACCTTTATCCATTCCAAGTTAACTTTGTGAGGAGATTTCAATGGATTTTATCACAGGTTTACCTAATTCAAAAGGAAAGAGTGACATCATGGTGGTAGTTGATATAATTACCAAGTATTCTCACTTTTGTGCATTATCTCATCCATTTAAAACAAGTACAGCTGCTACTACATTTATGGAAAATATTCAAAAGCTATATGGAAACCCAGATATTATGGTGAGAGACCATTCAGAGAATTTCGAGGTCTGAAATGGGCCTCCCAAGAAAAATGTACAACTAAAATAAAATGTATAAGAACCAATAGGATGCAAGATGAGGATGTCGACCATGGGGGATTATTCACATTTTTTGGAGTAGAAAAGTAAAAATAATAAAATAATAAAACTAATTTTTAAGTTTTATTTTCAACTTATCTTCTTAATTTGTTACTAAAATTTCAAGTGAGAGTGCTCGTTGGATGAAAAATTTAACTCCTCATCCAATTGGTACCCATATTTCATAATATCGATGGATCCTACACGAAAAAAGAGAAATACAGGAAAAGTGTGATTGCAATCACATTTTTTTCATGTATTTCTCATTTTTGTGTAGCAGTTTTGATCGAAAGTATATAAAATGGGTACTCGTTGGATGAGGAATCAAATTCGGCATCCAACGAGTACTCCTGCTTGTAATTTGGGTAAAAAATTAGGGAGATAAGTTGAAAATACGGGTTGAAGAAATAGTTTTGTTATTTTATTATTTTTTATTATTTGTACTTTTCTTTTTTCCCTCCAAAATTTGATGATGTAATAAAATATTATTTTATTATTTCCACTATTATTTTATAATTTCCTTAGGAGGCCCAATTTAGACCTCAAAATTCCCATATTGAGAGATCCCATTTTTACTAGAAATTTTTGGACAGAATTATTTTCTTGTTTGGGTACTCAGCTAGCTCATACCTCATCTTATCGTCAGCATTTCGATGGTCAAACTGAGATAGTGAACAAATTTTTGGAAGGATATCTGCGTTTTTTTGTATTTGATAAACAAAAACAATGGACCAAGTGGTCACCTCTGGTTGAATGGTTGTATAACACTCCCTTCTATACTACAACAAAAATGACCCTATTTATGGCACTTTATGGGTATCATCCAGCATCCATCACATCATATTTAAGAGAAAATTCTAAGCTTCAAGCATTGGACGGTTACATCAAGAATCAACAACAAGTTCTCCAACTACTAAAGGATAACCTAAATTTGGCACAAAATTGAATGAAACAATAGGAATATCAACATCGCAATGAGAGAAGTTTTAATGTAGGAGACTAGGTATTTTTATGGCTACAACCATACAAGAAAATGTCCCTCAAGTAAGCTAAGAAGGATAATAAATTATCACCAAAGTACTATGGTCCTTACAAGATGTTGCAAAAGATTGGTACTATGGCATACAAATTGGAGCTTCCTACTTCTTCGCGAGTGCATCTAATTTTCCATGTTTCATGCTTAAAGAAGGTTATAGGTGACAAACTTCCTATTCCAACAATATTGGTAGAACTTGATGGGGAAGGAAAAATCAAATTGGAACCTAAAGTAGTCACAGAAACAAGAACTAGACAGTTAATAAATCGATCAATGTCATAGTATCTCATCAAGTGGAAGAACTTACCCACTGAATATTCTACATGGGAGGATGAGAAATTTATACAGAAGCATCCAGAGCTATTCAAGCATTGAGGAAATTTTTTTTTTGAAGGATATTGGCAAGTTAGGTCCCTATATTACTAGTGTAGTCCCTTATTTTTCTTAGTGTAGCCCCCTTATTGTTATTTTTGTACCCCTGTAACCCCCATATTGTTATTATTGTTCCCTTACATTGTTATTGTTAGGTAGGCTAGGACTATATTGTGACCCCATGTACTCCTATATATAGAAGGAGGTTTTGTCATTTGTATCATCCAATAAATTTTCATTTATGTAATGTAAAGGAGGTTTCCCCCTCGAAGCAACTTATTTATAAGGCATTGATCTCTATTTTCTTCTATTTTAGAGATGGTTTCATAACACTCCTAAACATATGTTTTTTCAAGGGTCTTCTTATTTAACATACTTCTGCCAGAGTCGACATATCTTCCTAGGAGATCTCCTAGTCACATATTCTTGGCTTCCGGATGATAACCACCTATTTAGATGGTTTTACTTTATGATCTCTTCCATTCTTTCTCCACACAGCTTCATCCCCATGAACTTCTAGTATGAAGTTCATTTTTTGTAAAGAATCATCTCATATCCCACATGAGGGCATAATTAATTCCATTTGTTAGTGGAAATTTGTGCACTAGAAGATATTGTTATGAAAACAACTCCAAAAATATAAGAAAAGAGAGGTCAACACCTTATAAATTAGCCACTTCAAGGGGGAAACCTCCTTTAAACTACATAAATGAAAAATTCTTGGATGATACAAATGAAAAAATCTCCTTTCTATATATAGGAGTCCATGGGGTCACAATATCATCCTAGCTGACCTAATAATAATAATGTAAGGACACAATTATAAGAATATCGAGGTTACAGGTGTGCAACAATAACAATAATATGGGCTACACTAACATAATAAGGCACTAGTAGTAATATAGGGACCTCACATGCCCCTCTCCTTCAAACAATTGTTGTCCTCAATGCTTGATTATTTCTTGATGTTTCTGTATAAAATTCTCATCCTCCCATGTTGAATCTTCTACAGGAAAGTTCTTCTACTTGCTGAGATACTCTGAAATGGATCGTACTTTTCGAATTCTTGTTTCTGTGACTGCTTTATAACTTCTTTTGATGTGATGTTGATCTTCTTCTTGTTGCATTTGATTCTACACCAAAGTTAGGTTATCCTTTCAGAGTTGGAGAACTTGTTCTTGATGTTCGATGTGATCTTCCACTAATTTATCATCCATATTAGCTTTTGTTTGATTCTTCAAATTTTCCGACTTAGCATCCATTTTTTCTTTAAACCATCTATTTCATCTTTTATTTCTCTTCGTAACATAGAAATTTTTTACACTTGGTACCATAATTTTGCTATCTCATACTGCAATTATTCCTCTTCATGCATCATAGTATAGATTTCAGAGGGTTTAATGGGTGTGAAATTATTTTTAGGAGGCATTATATAACTCAATACTAATATATATATGCTTCAATATTCCCTTGGAATCACTTCAAACTGATTTTTCAAACAAATTTTATGCAAACTTGTTTAAAAAATACACACCTTTTTCTGGCTTTTGACGAGCTCAATATTGAAACTAAATTATCTCTATTATTTCAGATCTCAATATTTCAAATTTGGTGTTGTAGTAGCCATCCGAATATTCTTTCGAATTCCACAGGTCTGACCTGATTTGGATTTTTCAAGGAAAATTTATGTCCAATCTCCTACAATGACCTAATTCTAGACTAGTTCAGTAGAGCGAAATTATATGGCATGCCATATTCACTATGTCCTCCTTCGGCTCTCCAATTGATGAAAAGAAACTATAGTCCCTATACTTGTAGCCATTGTTTATAGAATTCCAATCCAATGCTCATAGAGAGAGTTCTGATGATTTTACCATGGTCACCTCTTTGAGATGAAATTCAGGATCCTGAACAAACCCTAACTTTCAGAGATTATATCTCCGAAATTATTGCAAACCAAGATCTGAAATTTGTATACTACATTCCTCGGGATTTCTGCTTCGTTCTATAAATATTTCAACTTTTGAAACATTGTAGAAAAACAATTATAGCGAAAATTCCATGATGGCCTATTTAGGTGAAATTTGGGACTGTAAAAAAACCATAACTTCCACAAATCATATCTCTAAAATTAATACGAACCAAGATCTTAAACATTTACATGAAGTTCCTCAGGATTTCAGCTTGGCACTATAAAAATTTCAGCTTATGAACCTTCACATAAAACAACTTATATTGAAAATTCCATAATGACCATTTTGGAGTAGTGAAACCCTAGAATCCAAAGCTCTAATACCAAATGTTATGAAACTAGCTCCAAAACTAGAAGAAAATAGAGATCAGCGCCTTATAAATAAGCCAATTCGAGGGGGTAACCTCTTTTACATTACATAAATGAACAATTCTTGGATGATACAAATGACAAAACCTCCTTTCTATATATACGAGTCCATGGGGTCACAATATAATCCTAGCCTACCTAACAATAATAATGTAAGGGCACAATAACAACAATATGGGTGTTACAGGGGCACAAAAATAACAATAAGGGGGGATACACTAACATAATAAGGGACTACACTAGTAATATAGGGACCTAACAAAGATTTTCCTTTCATAGAACATAGAAGTTCATCACCTGCAACCACATGACATGGCATCACAACATTGAGTGTGAGAATATAGATATATGTACCTCTTAATTTTCCCTTCAAGTCATCTTGTAGAAATTTTACTAGAATGAAGAAATTCATTCCCTTCACCGGCTTCATGAATATTTCATCATATCCTAATCCGAGAATTTTGTGACATAGAATTCTTAATGAAAACTTTTTCTTTATTTCTCACGAGTCAATCCATTAGAGAAATCCATTAGAAAAAGTCAACACTTCTTTCCATATTTATTATTGAATGATGACCATTGATCATGATGACTTCCTTCCATCAATTTCATTTATCAATGAGGTTTCGAGGAGCTCCTTCTTCAAGTGATCCTCCGATCCTTCTATCATGATGATTTTAATATGCATTGCTTCATATAATACTATTTTACAACCAACATAAATCACTCAAAAATATGATCTCAATCATAATAGAGATATTTCACTTATTATTTCTTAGATTTCTTTGTACCAATTTCTTCCCTTACATCTGTGACATGGGCTTCTTCCTTTCTCCTCTTTTCATTCCAAGATTTAAAATAATCCATTTTATAATTCCCATGTTCATTACATCCAAAGCATCATACTATGTCCATATTTCTTCTTTTATTATTAGGACCAAATTTTATGAATCTTCCTTTCTTCCTGGGCAAGGCTACAAAGGATTGATTCCCTCCTGTTATACAAATTAATCCCTCTTGCGGAAAAGGGAAATCTCCCTAGTATTATATGAATATCTAGAAAAAAAATATCCACTTTTAAATCCTTTTCTCTAGAGTATTTGCAATTTAGAATTATAATAAACAAAGAAAGAGGATATTCCCCTACCTTGCATTCCAACGTTCGATGCAGTATTTTATCCAGTTGCTCCAAAGATACTTCTTGAGTAAGTAGAACCTACAATCAAATACACACAAAATATCAAAGCACCTCGAAGATATAATAATTGAGAAATGCTAGTCTAACTTTGTGATCAAGGAGTCCAATTATTGAATTATTCAAATAAACACAAGAACAACTCAATGAGAAAAAGAGATCCATATGTATTAACCTCGATGAAAAGAAGTAACCTTACAACCTGATGCCTTAATGTCGTACAGGTTCTCCCACGGTCCTAAATAATTGTTCCTTCTTTGGTTTGACAAGCCTCCCTCTCTAAATACTAGCATAGTGTTATGAACACAAGGGTGTGATCATTATCATGCCAAAAAAAACTAGTGTATAGAGTATGCTCTCTTGAAAATTCCTTAAGCAAGTACAATGTATGTCTACAAACCATAAACTACAGTGTCTAGTCTACCCTTAATACTGAAACATGAGCTCAATTTATAAGGAAATGGAGGTAGTTTCAGTTCCATGAAGAGGGGGGTGGATTCCTCTCATGAAGGGATTTGAGCTCCATATACAAAGGGATAAACTCCATGAGTGGAGGGATAAAGCTCCATGAGTAGAGGGATGAAGATCGAATTGATCGCACCTCTATAAGCTTCTAGTTGGGAGAATATTCGACTAGCTAGGATTCTAGAACTTACATTTTTCCTTTATTTGAATTTTATGGGGGTCCACAGGTTTTAGTGGCAGAACGTGTGGGAGCTACCATAGGCTATAGAGCAAGTATCCATGAACCCAAAAGAAAAGGCTAGAAAAAGTGTGGAGGTATACTTTTAAAAGTTTTAATGAGATTTTATCCATTTTCAAGACTTGGTTTAGGATCATTACGGTTTCTGATTTCTAAGGGAGCATAATATAGGTAGTGATGGACCTCTATGGATAGTCAAATTTCATGGTGAAAATTTAATGTTTAACACATACCTTTGATCCTGTATGAGATTTTGGTTTTAATATTGTTTCCTCTATTTTACATAGATACCCTATATCATGGAATGGTGTTGCTTATTTCTTCATGTATAAGCTTGAAGTGAATTTTCCCCATTCCTTTGGTAGATCATTGAAAACCATTGTAGTCATCTCACTATCAAAAATCACTTCTTCAAAATCCTCTAGATGGTCTCTTATATCATAAATACTCATAAAATATGGAGTGGTTCTTCCCTCTATTGAAAATTTCATCTTTTATAGTTATTTTCTTAGATATATTGCTTCTTCTGCAGTACTGAGAGAGAATAGCTCCACTAGTTTCTATGAAAATCCTTAATGTATTCTATGAGAATCCTCTGAGCTCTAATTTCTCCTTTCATGTACTTCGCATGAGCTAGAGAATTTTATTTTAAGGTTTGAATGGTAGATCCTTCTATTTAGCCCATAACTTCGCCTTCAATTAGATTCAAATTTGTCCTCTTTTTCCAAGCAATAAAGTTTGATGATGGAACCAATTTGTTGCTCTCTTTGGAGTAAGTCATTTTGATAGATTTAGATAAGGTCATAAATGCTTACTTCATTAGACTGAATTCCTTCTTCTAGAAGCTTCCTTGATGATGATGAAGATGAAGTGAAGAACTTCCTCTTAGATTGAATTCTCCAATGTAGGCATTCTTGCATCCTTGATGATAAACAATGTCTCCAAAAATATGATGTATCTTCTAACAATGTCTTGAATATAAATCTTTGATGGCAAATATTATTTTCTTAATGAGTGGATCCTTTGAATGAAATTGAAGATCTTTCTTGAAAAGGATTGAGAATTTTCCTTGCAAACTGATTTGAATTTTCAATGCAAACTTTGAAGTTGAATTTGATTCTTTCTTCCTTGAGTGCCTCCTTGTTAATTTTTCCTTGTCTTTAGCACCTTAGCTCTGATACCATGTTGATAATATGGTAGGGCTGTGATTAATTCAAATTCTCTACTTGATAATTACTTGTGAGCTTACTTATTTTACTTATGTCTTCTCTTATATTATCTTATTATATCTTTGATCAAGTCCATTATAAAAAATACAAGAAACACATATTTAGGCTCTTGGAGCCAAGGCGAAAACCTCTACTTCTTGGAGAGTAAAACCCACAATAAATTCTTCTTATAGACTTTCAGATGACAAGTAAAATGACCATGACATAGACCCTTGACCCTTGTATGCCTTCAAGACCCTGTCATTGCTTCTTCATTAACCCCTGAGTTGATCCTTATTTCTTGCACCTCCTTGCACCATTCTGCACGAAACTAGATAGCTCAGTATCTACCTTGCTTGTTAATTATGATCTCAGCACCGTGTCATAGATCGTATTCCTTAGTAACTTCACTGAACCTTGCTAATTGTACACGTGTCTTCTTTCATTCAAAGAGTGGTCCACAACTTAACATACTTCTTTCACTCCTTTCTCATACTTAACATAGCCAAATGTCCATACCTCAATATAGCCCTTCTCTACACTTGATCATAGACTTGTTTATGCATCTTGACACAATCATCTATTTGCAACTTGACACATTCTCATATCTGCACCTTTAGAGTCATCTATCTTCATCTCTATAAAGCCACATATTTGCACATTTACAGTCATCATTACGAATATTTATATACTAATATATTCTAAGATGTTAGGGTTTTATATACTTATATATATGAGATATATTATCTCCTTTATTCACATTTTATACTTGTTGTATCATCCTATTTCTAGAATCTGTGATCCAAAATTTATCTTCCTAAAATTCCATCCAAAAATCATAGAAGAATCTCAATTACTCTCTCTCTTTTTCTTCATAGTAAATATATGGTATATATATTCTTTTCCACCTATAATAAGCCGAACTATGTATGATTATGTGTGACAAACCTTTGATCCTACTTGACCATTTTTTTGTAGGTTGCCAAGGAGCTTGTTTAGAGGAGTATTTCAACATTGATATGGAGAATCATTCTGAGCCATGGTTGGTGTGCTTATGTGACAAAGTTTTGAGGAATATTAGATTGAATTTACTCTTCATATACATGACTCTTAAATACATTTATAACCAGAAGAAAAATTATAATAGACATCAAGAAGAATTCTATTGACTTATAATAAAACCTTGCTCATGATATCCATGAGGCAAGAATACCAAAAATATATTTTATTATATTTGTCTTCTTAATTACATAAATACATAATTACATAGTCAATATGAAGACTGAACCTAGTTACACTTTCCAACAAAAATGTGTATGCTTCTTATCTTCATGAACCTTGAATAGATGTATAAAATTGGGAAAATGGAGGTTAGACAAATGTAGCAGGAGGAATGGAAGTTGAGACTCCCCATCCAATTGAGAAATTTTTAAAAATTGGAAGTGAATATGTTATTGATTTAGAAGATGAAGCACATAAAGGTTCAAAGAGGGAAAATCTTGGATCTCTAGCTAGTAGTTCCTTAGCATAAATGGGTTTTCAATTACAGTTGGGAAATGTTTCTTGTACGTCTTCTTACCCTATTATAGAATAAACTTCTCAAAATTTTGTTCTTGTCATAAAGAAACTATATACTCAAATTGAAGAAAAAAATAGAAAGGTGAAGGAAAATATGGAGTTTCAATTGGAAGCTCAATCCATTTATGAATACCAAACTAGATTATCATATTCCATGGATCATGAGAGAAGTAAATTAAATTTATATTTCTCTCACCCTTATAATTTCCCTATGTCATCATCAACATGTTTCAAGACTATTAACTTGACAATAGATGCGAGGGAAATCCCACTTCCTGATAAGATCAATTTGTACAAGCAGATTAGAGAATTAATATATAGTGATTTAAAAAAAATATACTTGGCTGGTAGAAAAGATGATTTTTTTTCTTCAGAAAAGTAGTGAATAAATTGAAGTTGGAAAAGGAAAATTCTAGAGCTTTGACCACTCAAAATATAGAAATAAATCAATTGATTGTGAAGGTTAGTGTAAATTCCAACGACAACAACATTTCCAGGGAGTTTTGCAGGGAGTTGAAACTCAAATCCAAGCGCAGAGAAAGAAGCTAAAACTGCCTTCTATGGAACATGTTATGGCCCCAAAGGTAGCCCAAGTCAAGAAGGAAAAATATATTTTTAAAAATGAACTCATGCAGAGAAATAATGATATTGATCATATTAAGGAAATGAATTATGTTTTACAACATAAAATAGATTGTCATATTCTTACTATCTTAGTATAACCAAACTCTAAATACCCTAAAAATAAAATGACCAGAGTAATGACTGAGATTCAAATATCAGAGAATTAAATGAAAAATATCCAAATAAATTTTAATGATGCCCAAAAAATTAAACAGGTGATCGAGAGAGAGTTATTCATGTCCCAACAAACTGCTTCAAAATATGAAAAAGTTTTTCATATTACTTCTGATGAGATCAAGGAATTGAAGGAGAAAGTGAAGGGAAATATGTCCCTTATTCATGCCAGAGAAATAACATGGAACGAAATTGTTCATACAACAAGGAATGTTTGGGATTCGCTATAAAAAATTATATAAGAAAAATCCATCGACATAGATCTATAAAGCATAATTTCTTCCAACAAAGAAAGGCTCCAACAACCTGCCCAATTTTCCAAAAAGATGATTGACTTACTTAACTCAAAATAATCACATGAGTTAAGAGAGTTTACAATTGAATATAGAACAAAATTGGTGTTGGATATAAATAAGAAGACTATGAATAATTTATGCAAGAAAACCACTGAGACAAAGTGGATAGAATTCAAAGAAGCTGTACTAAAATTCAATACTGATTTTCACAAAAGATCTACATTAGGTCTACCTTCATGAAGTGATGAACATGGAAATGTACTTCCCTAGGAGACTTATGAAGCTTTGCTGGCAGATGCTACAAGCAATATTGTCTCTTCACATGAAAAAGAAACAGTTATAAAGGGGGAAACAATTGTAAATTTCTTGCACAGGGATTTTCAGTTGTTGTGGTTAATGAGAACTCCTTTTCTTGACAAGCCAACTTATAGAAATATCATTAAATTCTGAATGGAACACACTAGGTTTGTCAAAAGTTTGAATTCATATATGAATGTTTAGAAAAAATTTAGAGAGTGTGTTTCATCTACAACAATAAGAACAGAAGTTGTACATTCAACTGCACCTCTATCTTAGCCAACTCAATGAGTCAATGCCACATGTTACTGCAACGTAGTTTTTGAAAATATTTTTGCAAAATAAAATAATTTTCTTATATCCCGATTATGAATATAATTTTCTGAAGACCAAGTAGTTTGTAAGAGGTTTAGGCAGCTAAAATTTTCTGACAATTATAGTTTCATAAATTTCCTTATTGTATGTTATAAAAGATAATTTTGAAGGAGGAGTGAGGGTTCATAGTTTTGGACCTTAGAATCAATAGTTCCTTTGAAATTTAGGATCTTATTGGTAATATTCATAAATCTTTCAAAGTGATTCCAAACATATGTTTAGTGTGATATGTATTTCCTTTTACATTTCATTTTAATGTTATTTTTCTATAGAAGAGAGTAACCAATCTGTTAGACTTTAGCATTAAAGTTTCACTGAAGTTTTAATATATGCAAGTCAAGTTAAATAACCTTAATTTCTGATCCTTTTTTCTATATTCCATTTCATCTTATTTGTCATATTTCTACTAAAATTTTTGGACAAGAGATTTTTATTCAAATAGCCTTTTGTTTAAATCTTTCTCCAAAATATTTCACTATACTACAATAAAAAATAATTCAAATTTATCATCATAAGACCACTTTGAAAGAGTTTTTTCACATAGAAGATTTGAAAGCATTTTTTTTTAAATTACTATTTATGGGGCCTTAAAAAAT